>JAVTVY010012921.1:0-54157 GCA_036873755.1 Hanleya hanleyi
CAAAGATGGTCAATGGTGGACAAACAAGGCAATGTACCCATCAGACAGGGCATGTTGTAAATGTTCTCCTCGACACAGATCAAAGGGATTAAAAGTTGGAAATGGCTCCGATTAGTCCAGGTTTGTCAGAAGTAAATATCAAGATGCCATCTCAAGTAGGTGGCACATAGCCGAGTAGTCAATGCAAATTAATTTTCAAGTAGAAAAGGCAAAATTTGTTGTGATTAGCTTATTGCACGGCCTCGGGGAGCGACATGAATGATGACAAACCACTCACCAACTTCAGTTGAAAAACCAACCAGAAACGGTAACACCAGACCTGATTCAGGTGGTTTTGAACACGTTTTAACCGCTTTGGATGCTCAGTTGGGCAAACATAGCAAATGTGTAAAAAAAATGTTACTTCTCTGAACATGGTGAATGCAACAGAAATGCAAGTAATGTTAATAAATATCCAGTTACCAGGCTGTACTTGAGAGTATTTAATACTCCTAGAGCTTCCATGGGTAATGGTAGAGCTGTCATGGGTAATGATAAGAGCTTCCATGGGTAATGGTAGTCCTGCACTGTGGCCTTTCTCACAATGTCTTGCCAGGCTCCGCATCGCATATGGGTGCTCAAACTAAAAGTCTATATCAGGCCCTGTGAAACTGCATATGCCTCACTAAAATTAAACTGATATTTCGATATTTTCAGCGGCCCAGATGACTACTCTTGCGAGTAGGCCTGATAATGGGCGAAACCAACAGTTTCAGTTTTCAGCCCACCCACAGGTGATTTGAGACCTTGCACCGGGCTGGAGGAAATTACACTACATGTATTTACAGCTTCTAAAGTTAACACTCTGAAGCACAGATTTTCACACCATGCATACTCCAGGTCAGTTGTTACAGTTCTTTGTGAACCACAGGAGAGCAGCTTGCGATCTCTTCTTTGACGAAGGTCCTTTCTCAATGATAGAGTAAAGAGAGGAGATGACGCTGTGTATCTATTCCTTTTCATTCAGGCCGACTGGAGCTTTGGTGTGCAGCTGGTAAATCCAGTGGACTTCGCGTTGCCGACACAAAGTGGTGCGGGAGTCTAATGACGGATCTGTCTTCAGTACTTCAATAATCTGGTAACTGATGTTGTTGACAGAGTGTCCCGGAGACCAGAAATGTCTTGGTGCCGGATTGTCACTACGGTTCCGTGTATCGTTGAAGGTTCACTTCTCACCCTACCAATTTATTGCCTTGTGTTATTTTTTAGGGTCTTTTGCCAATCTCCCCTTGGAGTTTTGGCCTAGCGGCCAACCCCCCGGTCCTTTCTATAATAACGGCCAACCCGCCGACCCTCTGGTCTACCCGACGGCCAACCTAACAACCAGCCGACCCCAACGGCCAACCATTTGTTTACAACAGCCTACCAACGGCCAACCATTGACCACAACGGCCAACCTCTCCAGCATATATATAGCTGTGCTTTTGACCCTTCTCCTTAGCCTCTGATGAGAACCAACAGTTCGAAACCGGTCAGGCATTTACACCCACGTTTACCCCCGTGCTGCCATCTTGTTCTGGTTGACTACTCTCTCCGAACCAGTCCTTTCTCAATGATGTCTAACACCATAATAGCAGCTTCTGGGATTCTTGTACCTGCAACATATACAATAGAAAGACTAATGTAGTTGAGGGCTATCAAGAGAAGTTTATGAAACATGGTCGAACCCTTTTGGGGGTTGCAATTATTCATAGAGGGGTGGTAGAATACATGTACATCCCTGGACAGTTTCAAAGGACGCCTGCGTGAAGATGGGTACAACAAGAGTTGTCACCCATGCTTCACGAGTTCAACAGGACATCTCCGGTGGCTCCAGTACTGAAAGTGATTTTTTTTCAGCTGTCAATCCATTTATACAAGGCATCCGAACCAGTCCAGAGGTTCAAAAGAGTGATAAAGACCTAAAGAATTCTTCTGAAACATTCAAAGAGCCACGGCATAAAGGGAAATTTATTTATTTTTGCATTTCTTGCTGCTGCCTATACTTACAACATTATGGTGAGTTAAAGTTACTCGTGGTGCGCATTGCACGATGGGAAGGAAACATGGCCGATTTCCCAACTGTCCAACGATCTATTATACCAACATTACAGGCTACACACAAATTTCAACTTCCTGCCAAGATATATTGGATAAATAATCTTGAATGCAATATAGGTTGGACATTGTGGGTGAGGGTTAGTTTTTGAGATAGGAGATGGAACCATACTCCTGAGGATAGTGTAAGCTCCTGGAATATATGAGGGTATGGGGTCGGGCGAGGCTGGGTTTAGGAGATAGAGGGTGGGGCTTGATTCCCGGGGTGGGGACATGTTCCCGAGGGTAGTGTAAGCTCCTGGAATATATGAGGGTATGAGGTCGGGCGGGGCTTGATTAAGGAGATAGAGGATGGGGCTCAATGCCCTGCGGGTGAAGACATGTTCCCGAGGGTAGTGGATGGGTTGAATAAATGTAGCATGGTTTAGGCCCCAGGAATATACGAGGGTAGGAGGTCGGACGAGGCTTAGTTTAGGAGAAGAATGGATGGGGCTTGGTGCCCCGGGGTGGGGATGTTCTCGAGGGTAATGCACGAGTTGAATAAGTGTAACATGATGTAAGCTCCTGGAATATATGAGGGTTGGGGGGTCGAGTGTGGCTTAGTTCAGGAGACAGAGGCAGGCCGAGGAGCTGTGGACAGTGGACAGGGACAGGAACAGGTACAGAGACATCGTTTAGATCCCTATTTTGAGCTTTCCGCAGCTAAAGCTATGGGCTTGATAAGAACCAGAGATGAAGCTGTCCACAGGAGCATGTATATCCCACACTGCATTTCCACCATGTACATAGTATGAGCTCGACTGTATTTTATGGCCATCATGAAGTTGACCATTGACCTCCAAATGATTTGACCTCCTTGCAGTCACATGGTCAACATAATATTACAACTGTCAAGAATAGAGCATACATGTACCTCAAGATATCATTTTTCATGCACTGTGACATTGACCTCAAAATAAACAGGTTTCTTCAGGTCAACACAGTCAACACACCTGTTAAATTCCATGACGATTAGTGAAAGCATTTACTCAAGGTATCGCAGATGTCTGGACAAGCCTTAGCATTCCGGAGTGGTGCCACCTTTAGGTGGATCGGCGTGAAAAACAATCCCAATAGAGATGTTGGGGCGAGGTACCCACATACCAAATTTGAAAAGAATCCAATCAGTTTTCCAAAAGTTATTGCCCGGAAACAAAATTTTAACTTGGCCCTCAGGTGGCGCCACCTATAGGCGGATTAGCATGAAAAACAATCCCAAGTGAGATCTTGAGGTGAGGTACCCAAATAACACATTTGAAAAGAATCCGTTCAGTTTTTCAAAAGTTATTTTCCAGAAACGAAATTGTAACTTGGCCCCCAGGTGGTGCCACCTATATGTGGATCAGTGTGAAAAATGATCCCAAGTATATTGTAAGATCTTAGGATGAGATACCCACATACCAAATTATGAAAAGTATCTGTTCAGTTTTTTCCAAAGTTATTGTCTGGAAATGAAGTCGACGAACAGACAGACAGTCGGACCCCAATACTATAGTCCAGCTTTAGCCCTTCGGGCGTCGGGGGAAAATAATGGATATCTGCATGGTTTTGGACCATTTTGTCAACTTCCTGTTCTAATAAATTTGAACAAACTGCTGATTTTTTGGTATTGAACTTCACTCTGTGATTGAATTATTGAACTTCACTCTGTGATTGAATTATTGAACTTCACTCTGTGATTGAATTATTGAACTTCACTCTGTGATTGAATTATTGAACTTCACTCTGTGATTGAATTATTGAGCTTCACTCTGTGATTGAATGATTGAATTTTTGTTTTAGAGGATTTACCAGATATTCTGACAGGTCTCAGGATCTGATGGTGATGGTAATGCAGGATTATCAATATTGCGATACTTGCAGTAAGTAGGGTATTATGGCAAGCCGTTTCAGTATTTAATCGGTTATTCCACATATGTTGAAAACTTTTGCACATATGTCAAAAAGTTTTTAACATATGTATAAAACTTTTCAACATATGTCTTAAAGTGCGAATTTATTCCACATATGTGTAAAAGTTTTATACATATGTTAAAAACTTTTTGACATATGTGCAAAAGTTTTCAACATATGTGGAATAGTTAATTTATTTAACATATGTGTAAAACTTTTCAACATATGCGTAAAACTTTTACACATATGTCTACAAGTTTTACACATATGTCTAAAAGTTTTCGACATATGTTGAAAAAAAGGTTTTTGCACATATGTCTAAAACTTTTACACATATGTATGAAACTTTTCAACATAAGTGAAATAGTTATTTTATTTCATATATATGCAAAACTTTTCTACATATGTCTAAAAGTTGCAACCTCTGCCGTAGGCATCGACTGCTCCCTGGTATCATTTTGGCGCCTTTTCCTCCTGCAAACAAAGGAACAATCTTTCCACAATGATAACATATTCAGTACGGTTGACCTTGAAATGGCTGTAAGAGACTTGATTTTGTGTGTTTATTTATCTGTGACCCAGCTGATTACTCCTACACTCCCGTATTTCGATCCTGTATGTCAAATGTCTTGTTAATTCAGGCTTTGAAGTTTGCATGGACCCACCGTACTCTGTACCATATTTAGCTACCGCACACAGGGGCTTGTTGTTAGTAATAATTTAGGATCTTAATTTTCATATATACTCTCCTCGTACTCATATTAATGGAGTAGGATGAGAGTATATAAGAATATAATATCATAATTAATAACTGACCAACAACAAGCCCCTGTGCTATACCGCAGTTTGTACGATCTGCGTTAGCTACAGGAGTAGAGGTGCGTTTAAGGAAGATAGTCATGTATGGACCTTGAATCTAAGATAATATTATTATTATTATTATAAGCTTCCGTGTCCTCACTGTAGTTTCACATGTCTCGCATAGTCCGAGAGACGAAAAACAATCCCCGAAGGGACAGCGCCATTTTGAAATGGTCCTTAGATAACAAACATTCACGAGAGATTATACGACAGGGAGCAGTCCATTTCCTTTCCATTAACTCTTCTGGAATTTATTTAACATATGTACAAAACTTTTGCACATGTGAAAAAACACTTTATTTGACATATGTGTAAAAGTTTTGCACATATGTATAAAACTTTTCAACATATGTGAAATAGTTAATTTATTTTACATATGTGTAAAACTTTTCCACATATGTGTAAAACTTTTCAACATATGTGTAAAACTTTTCAACATATGTGTAAAACTTTTGCACATATGTCTAAAAACTGTTTTTTACACATATGTGGAATTCTTTTGTACATATGTGCAAAAGTTTTCAACATATGTGGAATAACGGGTTAAATACTGAAACGGCTTGCCATAGGGTATGGGTATTCGATTGTTCTGTGATTCATATCACGATATAATATGGCAAAAAAGTCTTCTGCTTTTGGTAGTAGACTTACGCTAATAGCTTTGCACAGACTTCTATCGAAATTCTTGTTTTTCAGCAGTACCCAATACAAAAACAGTAATGTAAGTTTAAACATAGAATGTTGTGTCAAAAACCCTTACCGTACCTTAATTTCCCCATCTATTTAACTGATATCCGGTTTTGTGACACGTGAGAAAATTTTGCTTCAAAACAAGGTTGACCTACAGATTTAAAAATGCCGAGGTTACTGATCAGAAAAAGAAGGGGCGGGGTGAGACTCACAAAACCCCTCGGCTTCCCTCGAGCAATTGAGAAATAGACAAAGGTGCAAAATATTATGGCTATATTTTCTAATCATTGAGAATTGTCCGTTTTAGAGCATATAATTCTGCAGATACGGTAAGTTCCCTAAGTATTCGCGACCGGGAGTGAATATCGCAGTCGTGAACATGAAGCTGCGCTATCCAAATCCCTCGGCTCTGAACCCCAGCTATTATAATAAGGGTGTCTCTACCAATTGATTGGCTTGTGGGAAGAAATATTTACCCATGGTATTGTAAGTGTACTTTCTTTGAAAAAAAAAAAGTTTTCCTCCCCTTAAATTAATTTGTTTCTTGAATAAATTAAAAGAGCTGTATCGATGTCTCACTAAAACAACAGTACACATGGCTAGATAAATACAGTACATGTATACTAAATGGCACATGTATGTCATTCAAAACAGATTTGCAAGCATTCTTTGCATTGTCTAAGAGAATAAATGAATAAATCAGTCATCCAATCAATAAATAAATGTGATAGTATACTAACATGATAATAGAAATAATATGCAAACTTAACATAGGAATTAGTAGATTTTGTTAGACAAGGGGCATAACTCTGCAAAATACTTTCTGACACGACTCATTTTCGATACGCATCTAGTTCAGGTCAAGAGAAACAACTGTATCACGTTAGGATGTTGTATATGGAACGGTTCTGAAATTATCACAACAACAAATCATAAATGGATTTTTATTTGTAAAAAGGGGCATAACTCTGCAAAATATTGTCCGAGATGACTCATTTTCGATAGGCTTCTGATTTACGTGAACATAAATAGATGTAACAAGTTTGGTTGCCATGCATGAAACGGTTCTGTAGATATCGCGGTAACGGATTTTATTAGACAAGGGACATAACTCTGCAAAATACTTTCTGACAAGACTCATTTTCGATAGGCATCTAGTTCAGGTCAAGAGAAACAACTGTATCACGTTAGGATGTTGTATATGGAACGGTTCTGAAATTATCACAATAAGAAATCATAAATGGATTTTTATTTGTAAAAAGGGGCATAACTCTGCAAAATATTGTCCGAGATGACTCATTTTCGATAGGCTTCTGATTTACGTGAAGATAAATAGATGTAACAAGTTTGGTTGCCATGCATGAAACGGTTCTGTAGATATCGCGGTAACGGATTTTATTAGACAAGGGACATAACTCTGCAAAATACTTTCTGACACGACTCATTTTCGATAGGCATCTAGTTCAGGTCAAGAGAAACAACTGTATCACGTTAGGATGTTGTATATGGAAAGGTTCTGAAATTATCACAAT
The DNA here is from genome assembly GCA_036873755.1 of Hanleya hanleyi. Classification (NCBI taxonomy): domain Eukaryota; kingdom Metazoa; phylum Mollusca; class Polyplacophora; order Lepidopleurida; family Hanleyidae; genus Hanleya; species Hanleya hanleyi. The sequence goes on from JAVTVY010012921.1 coordinate 7,092, forward strand.
AAGAAATCATAAATGGATTTTTATTTGTAAAAAGGGGCATAACTCTGCAAAATATTGTCCGAGATGACTCATTTTCGATAGGCTTCTGATTTACGTGAAGATAAATAGATGTAACAAGTTTGGTTGCCATGCATGAAACGGTTCTGTAGATATCGCGGTAACGGATTTTATTAGACAAGGGGCATAACTCTGCGAAATACTTTCCGACATGACACATTTTTGATAGGCACCTAGTTCAGGTCAAGAGAAACAACTGTATCACGTTAGGATGTTGTATATGGAACGGTTCTGAAATTATCACAATAACAAATCATAAATAGATTTTTATTTGTAACGAGAGATCCTGAAGGATCTTGGCGCCCACCATTGTCCGATAATTGTAAGCTAATGACTAGAGGATCTTTTTGTCCATTGTTACTAAGTACAAACGATTGATTTGTAATTTTGTTTACAGAATTTTGAATCTGAGCGAAAAGGATCGGAAAAGGTCACTGAAAAACACCAAGATATAATCTAAGTTTCAGGAATTTCAAGATTTCTAGAAACTGTACTTATGTCGGTTGTTATAATACAGGAGAAATGAGCAAAGTTAGTCTGAAAGTGAATGTACATGTACGGAGGATTCTTCGCCTTTGTTTCGTAGTATTTTTTTTAGTTATTTTTTTGCACGTGTCATCATTGGGTACTGGAAGCGAAGATCAATCTCTTTGACACTTTGGCATGAGCTATGAAACATACTTAAGATTTTATAATTAAGAACGAGTGCTAATTCTGTTCTGTTTATACGGCTATTTTGAGATATCTCTTAAGATACCATGCCTGAAAATAGCAAGATGGTATACTACTTAATACTGAAGGGATCCGGTCTGCGCAGTAATGTTGAAACTTAGAAAGTGCCTCAATCCTGATTATCTCCCTTGGATCGAAACATGCAGTAGTCTACAGTTGTCGAGTTGTGACGTTGAGTCACAAGAGTGACGTCCCTTCATGTAGCCGACCCGCCGGTAGACGAAAGGGTGGAGCAATTCACTTGCTACTGCATGGACTAAAGAAAGCTGATTTAAAATTTGAAGAAATACATTTTAATTCCGAATTATTTTAACTCCTTGATATGGAAGGTGAAGGTATGGATATTCTCTATAGTCAATATATAGAATATGCCCCACCGTTTGATCCGCCGACTCTTGTGATGGAACGTCACAACTCGAGAATACCGAATTAATTTGAAGCGTAACTTGGATTTTCGAATCGGACCAAAAAAGGTATCTTGCACTACTAGGCCCCATGTGGGACCTGTGTACCAAATTTCAGAAAGATCCACGAAATATTTCCTGAGAATTCACGGTAACAATGTTTCAAGGGGAAATTCAAGATGGCCGCCTTGTGGCAATATTGGATTTTCGAATCGGACCAGAAAAGGTATCTTGCACAACTAGACCCTAAGGGGAACCTGTGTACCAAATTTGAGAAAGATCCATGCAGTAGTTCCTGAGAAATCGCAATAACAAGGTTTCATGGGGAATCCAAGATGGCTGCCTGGTGGCCATATTGGATTTTCGAATCGGACCAGAAAGGTTTCTTGCACAACTAGACCCCAAGGGGAACCTGTGTACCAAATTTGAGAAAGATCCATGCAGTAGTTCCTGAGAAATCGCGATAACAAGGTTTCATGGGGAAATCCAAGATGGCTGCCTGGCGGCCATATTGGATTTTCGAATCGGACCAAAAAAGGTTTCTTGCACAACTAGACCCCAAGGGGAACCTGTGTACCAAATTTGAGAAAGATCCATGCAGTAGTTCCTGAGAAATTGCGATAACAAGGTTTCATGGGGAAATCCAAGATGGCTGCCTGGTGGCCATATTGGATTAAGGTTTCTTGCACAACTAGACCCCAAGGGGAACCTGTGTACCAAATTTGAGAAAGATCCATGCAGTAGTTCCTGAGAAATCGCGATAACAAGGTTTCATGGGGAAATCCAAGATGGCTGCCTGGTGGCCATATTGGATTTCGGAATCGGACCAAAAAAGGTTTCTTGCACAACTAGACCCCAAGGGGAACCTGTGTACCAAATATGAGAAAGATCCATGCAGTAGTTCCCAAGAAATCGCGATAACAAGGTTTCATGGGGAAATCCAAGATGGCTGTCTGGTGGCCATATTGGATTTTCGAATCGGACCAAAAAAGGTTTCTTGCACAACTAGACCCCAAGGGGAACCTGTGTACCAAATTTGAGAAAGATCCATGCAGTAGTTCCTGAGAAATTGCAATAACAAAGTTTCATAGGAAAATCCAAGATGGCTGCCTGGTGGCCATATTGGATTTTCGAATCTGACCAAAAAAGGTTTCTTGCACAACTAGACCCCAAGGGGAACCTGTGTACCAAATTTGAGAAAGATCCATGCAGTAGTTCCTGAGAAATCGCGATAACAAGGTTTCATGGGGAAATCCAAGATGGCTGCCTGGTGGCCATATTGGATTTTCGAATCGGACCAAAAAAGGTTTCTTGCACAACTAGACCCCAAGGGGAACCTGTGTACCAAATATGAGAAAGATCCATACAGTAGTTCCCAAGAAATCGCGATAACAAGGTTTCATGGGGAAATCCAAGATGGCTGTCTGGTGGCCATATTGGATTTTCGAATCGGACCAAAAAAGGTTTCTTGCACAACTAGACCCCAAGGGGAACCTGTGTACCAAATTTGAGAAAGATCCATGCAGTAGTTCCTGAGAAATCGCGATAACAAGGTTTCATGGGGAAATCCAAGATGGCGGCCTGGTGGCCATATTGGATTTTCGAATCGGACCAAAAAAGGTTTCTTGCACAACTAGACCCAAAGGGGAACCTGTGTACCAAATTTGAGACAGATCCATGCAGTAGTTCCTGAGAAATCGCGATAACAAGGTTTCATGGGGAAATCCAAGATGGCTGCCTGGTGGCCATATTGGATTTTCGAATCGGACCAAAAAAGGTTTCTTGCACAACTAGACCCCAATGGGAACCTGTGTACCAAATATGAGAAAGATCCATGCAGCAGTTCCCAAGAAATCGCGATAACAAGGTTTCATGGGGAAATCCAAGATGGCTGTCTGGTGGCCATATTGGATTTTCGAATCGGACCAAAAAGGTTTCTTGCACAACTAGACCCCAAGGGGAACCTGTGTACCAAATTTGAGAAAGATCCATGCAGTAGTTCCTGAGAAATCGCGATAACAAGGTTTCATGGGGAAATCCAAGATGGCGGCCTGGTGGCCATATTGGATTTTCGAATCGGACCAAAAAAGGTTTCTTGCACAACTAGGCCCCAAGGGGAACCTGTGTACCAAATTTGAGAAAGATCCATGCAGTAGTTCCTGAGAAATCGCGATAACAAGAAATTGTTTACGGACGGACGGACGACGGACGGACGACGGACGACGGACGACGGACGGACGACGGACCACGGACAAAAAGCGATTTGAACAGCCCACCATCTGGTGATGGTGGGCTAAAAATTGAACGACATACACAATTTGGTAAGTTGGTATCATGCCTGAAGATATGGCATGAATATCATGCCGCAAGACGTCGTATGGAATCGTTTTCCGTCCACACAGTCACATAGATGACGCCAAATAGAATTTCACTAACTAAACAATTACAATGATTTCTTTCTAAATTTGGAGTGTGAATATCATGCCACAATATGTCGCTTGGGGTCACATTTTATCCATATGTACCCATAGGTGGCGCTACCTGAGGTTTACTTGAAATTTCGTTTCCACAAAAAAATAGGACTTTATGGATTCTTTCCAAATTTATATGTGGATATCATGCCACAAGATGTCGTCACACACACACTAATAGGTGGCGCCACCTAGAGGTCAAGCTAAAAGTTTCATTTCCAGACAATGAAATTTGAGGATGGCTTGACAGATTTTTTCCAAAGTTGGTATATGGATATCTACTGGGCATCGCATTCCGTCAGCATATGATCAAATGTGGAGCCACCTGGCACCAACTGTAAATTATGTTTCCATACAATTATATTAGAACAACTGAATAGTTTATTTCCATATTTGATATGTGGAGGACTTGCCACAAGATGTCACTTGGGATTGCATTCCGTTCGGGCACACACCCATAGGAAGCGTTCCGAGAAATGAAATTGTGGCTTAACCGATTCTTTACTTTTGGGGTATGTGGATTCTTCGCCGCCATATGTCACTTGTTGTTTCCTCTACATATGCCCGTTTTTGCGCTACCCGGAATGTTGTTTTTGGACAATAAAATTTTCGAACTCGTAACGACGTATTCTTTCCAAATTTGGTGTGTGGATATCATGTCACAATATGTCGCTTGGGGTTCCCTCCATCCACATATACCCATAGGTTGCACCACCTGCGGCAAACTAACAATTTTGTTTCCACGACAAAAAAAATAACAAAACTTTATGTTGCGTCCACACACACCCATTAATGGCGCCACATGGAGGCCAAGCTTATCATCCCTTTTCGGATAATAAATTAGAACCACATAACTGATTCTATCCAAATTTGTTATGTGAATATCACTTCACACGTTGTCATGAGGGTTGATTTCCTTCGAAGATGGCACCACCTGAGGGGCAAATTCATTATTTCAAGGCTATGAAATTGGAACGATAGAACGGATTGTTTCCAAATTTGTATGTAGAGACCATGCGAGGAAAAGTCATCTGGTTATCACGTCCCTATAGGTGGCGCCTCCTGAGACCAACGTGTCATTACATTTTCAGATTTTAAATATATGAAGCCTGAATGGATTCTTTTCAAATTTAATCCCAAGCTTTTGCAAGATATCCACAAATGGTACCCCATTCCTTCCACATGGGCTACACCCATAGCTGGCGCCACCTAGAAGCCAACTTGAAAATTTGCTTCCACATAGTGCCAATTCGAATGATTCAATGAGTCCTTGGTGCATATCTTGCCACAATATACTGATTGAAATTATTATCCAATGAAAGATGAGTAGATAATAATGAATGTTTCATTCACTAACCTTGACCTAAGGTTACAGACATTAAAATATGCGATATACAGGACAACTGAGCTCTTTTCACTATCCTGTCGTATCTGTGTAGGCCACAGAAGTCAATCGTGGGTGTGTGAAGAAATAGGACCCAAGTGTCATGATTAGACTGAAATGTTGTTGAAAGCGACGTTAAATCATATTCACTGTCAAACACAACCTTAACTTACTCCATGTGCAAATGGCATGCCTGCACAATCCCATTCGATCGACTATATCTAGTTAATGTATAAACCTCTCACCAATAAATTCAACTAATGCTGGCATAGTATTTAACGCATTTGCTCAACATTTGATGGAAGCACTCTTATGATGATATTTGGTCATTGATTATAACGTTGATGTACGGTCCTACCCTATAATTACATCGGACTAGCACGATTTACCCATGCAGCAGTAAACTGAGGTGGGAGGGGGGATTTGAAATGTAACCCTACCATGCCTGGGAGACTTAGGGCCTGCCCCATATATATCCCCTTACGGATAGAGGACTGAAACTTCTCATGCTATATATCTGGGTCAAGCTCTACAAGAAAATGTAAACAATTCCAACATGGCCGCCATGAGGATTTCACATTCCAGAAGCCATTTTTGTATTTGCCAATTTTCCGATTATTTTATTTTTCGGTATTTTCTCTCAAAAACTAAATAATCTCATAGAAAATAACTAGTTTTGACAAGATAATTAACTTTTATGCCATTTTAGGCAAGAAGAATGCGAAATATGAGGCATCAGCGGTGCTACAACACCTCAGCCCCATAATAATCCACACCAAGATGTTTATATGGGTGTACGAGTTTGGATGCATAGCATGGAGTTGTGGCATTTGTATACGCTTTGCGAACCACTGATTAAACCATTGGGCTGAATAAACTATCTAGCTTCACAGGCACTTTTTTGAAGAAAAAAATCTTTTTTATTCTTCGTCCACACCAAATATATTCATCTTTTCGGGCAAACTGATGCAGTAGTAGTTTAATACAATTTTCATGAAACCAACAATGTTCTTCGAGTTACCGTACATGTAGTCAGCCTAGCCGAACAATACTATTTCCTGGAAATAAAACAAAAACAACAAAACATCAAATAACTCTTTGACTGGATGTACAACTTCTAGTACATACTTTCAAACCAACTAAAAAAATTTGTTTAGGGTTGATGTCGTTGCATAAAAGTGAAATTGGTTATTTTATTCTGCGTTGGTATTCTTGTTACAAGGTGTCCCTATCACTAAGTTGAGAAAACTAGAGTTACTGTTTGACTAATGAAGTATTAGCTGGTATTAGAATGGTAGGGATTCTTTGTTATAAGTATATGTATAAGCATACTTATATGATAACCCCGTATTCACGTTTCGCGCATGTGTCGCTTGGGAATGCGTTCAGGCAGACCCACAGATGATAAGAACAACATATGAAGGCAAATATATTTTTGTCACTTAGAAAGTGATCGTATAACAGTATTTTCGTTATATTGGGATTACACTGACTAATAGTATAGCACAGATTTCAGTGCTGAAAATTGGTCAAGTCCCGTACGGGATTCGAACGAACAACTGCCAGATTGAGGCACCTAATCTCCAGCACTATATGTCGGCAATCTAAACCACTCGGTCAACGAGGCTCCCACAAAAAATAGGAGGTAGCAGACCGGTAGTTTTGAAAGCGAACATACAGTACCCTTCTGATGACCGTAATGACACAGATCTCATACCTGGATACATAGGAAGATTTATTTTTATTTTTTTTCATTTAGAAAGTGATCGTATAACAGTATTTTCGTTATTTTGGGATTACACTATCTTAGTATAGGACAGATTCTAGTACTGAAAATTGGTCGAGCCCCTGACGGGATTCGACCAAGCGACCCCCAGAGTAAGGCACCTAATCGTCAGCACTATATGTCGGCGAACTAAACCACTCGGCCAACGGGCCTCCTACAACAACAGGAGGTAGTATACCGATAGTCTTGAAAGCGAACATATAGTACGTACCCCTCTGGTGAGCGTAATGACACAGCTCCCATATCTGGATACATAGGAGAAATATTTGTTTAGATCGCCGACAAATAGAGCTGGCGATTCGGTGCCTTACTCTGGGGGTCGCTGATTCGAATCCCTACGGAACTCGACAAATTTTTAGAACTAGAATCTTTGCTATACTGAGATAATTTAATCTCAAAATAGCGAAAATATAAAGGAAAAGATAATACACCCACAAACCTTAAGTACAACAAAGGGCAACAAATCAAACAGGATTGGTCGCTATATCGGAATCCTTCTGACTATGTAGGTAACCGGACACCACTGGGCATTCAACTGTCAAACTGTACAAATATGGTAAGACGTCTCATGTAGGGAACCCTTTGGAAAGGCTCTCAAATAAATTGGTGCCACATGTAGATGCAAGTGCATGAAAGCCAATTCCAAGAGACATTCCACCGTATCTGCATATCAAATTTCAGAAGAATCCGATAAGGGGTCAAGTAATTACGTAATTACTCGGCCACCAAATTCAGATTTTGCCACCAGCTAGCGCCACCTGTAGGCACAAGTAGGCGAAACGCAATCACAAGCGACATCTCTTAGCATGGTATACGATTACCAAATTTGAGAAAACTACGATGAGCAGTTCTCAAGTTATTGCCCAGAAGCGAATTTCGAGCTTTTTCACCAGGGGGCGTCATCTGTATGCGAGAATCGAGGAAACGCAAACCGAAGCGACATCTCAAGGCATGGTTATTCATGCCAAATATGAGAAGAATACCTTGAGCGGTTCTCAAATTATTTCTTGGAAATGAATTTCTGGCCACCAGGAGAAGCGATCTGTATGCGAGAGTCGGCGAAGCGCAATCCCAAGCGACATCTCAAGACAAGGTTATGCATACAATATTGGAGGAGAATCTGATGAGCGGCTCTCACTTTATTGCACGGAAATGAATTTCAGATTTTGCTACCAGGTGGTGCCACCTTTAGATGTAATTGGGCAAAATGCAATCGCAAGCGACATCTCACGGTATGATATATGCATGCTAAATTTGAGAAGAATCCGATTTGGAGTTCCCAAGTTATCGTCAGAAAACAGATTTTGGATTAACCGACAGACGGACGGATGGACACACGAACGGACAAGAGAAATCCAGTATAACTCCTACTAGGTATTGGGAGTATAAAAAGTGAAAGATATTCACATAGCTGTGAAAAAAATTGGTAAAGTTGTGATGTTATCGCCCTGGCCTGAAAGTAAATGTCAGATGGGGCTTCTGTCCAGTGGGGCTTCTGTCCAGTGGGGCTTCTGTCCACTGGGCTTTTGTCCGTGGGGCATTTATGCAGATCCCAAAAGAATGCTGACATGTTCTCATACTGTTCGTCGTTTTCATAGAATAGCTTTCACGTATCGGCGGGCGAGGACTTTCGTTCTCCAGTTGAAAAGATTCATTTCATGCACTCTTAATACATTCAAAATGTTTCATACATTTATTCAGAAGATATTAGCAAGTAAACGCTGGCTTTCTTCAGTGTATCACTCGGAAATAAGCCTCTGAATGCCGTGAACATAGATCTATAACACCCACTGATGGCCCTTAGTGAAGGAAATAGCTCCACGAGTGAATACCAAATTTCTACGTGTTCCCAAGGTGTAGACATTTCACAAATTACAACTGAAGCATAATTTAAACCAACTGAGTAATTGCTGAACGTTAATATGAGTAGAAAATGTTGTGGAGATCTAAACTGGATATCTAAATTGCTCTACATTTCCCAGCACATTACAGCTCAATCCTCCATGCGGTTATCTCCCATGTACACTGCCCTGTAGAAACATATTTTTGGTGCATTGCTGAATACAGGGAAATTATTTTGCCTACCAGATCGATAGACAGACGAACGGACGGACAGATGGGGCGGCAAAAATACCCTGAGCGCAATCGGGCTGAGGGGTAAAAATGGACAGAAAATACCGAAAACCCTTCTTTCTGAGGACACATCGTCGTCTCCAATTTGAATTTTGAATATGCAAATATTCTCAAAATAAGCCAATAATATTCGTGGAAAGTCAGATCTCTTCTTTCTGGAGCCCATGGCCCCATCCATCAGGGCCCCCACCCATCATGGCCCCCACCCTTCATGGTCCCCACTCATCATGGCTCCACCCATCATGGTCCCCACCCATCATGGTTCCCACCCATCATGACCACCACCCATCAGGGCCCCCACCCATCATGGCCTCCGACCCATCATGGTCCCCATCCATCATGGCCACCACCTATCATGGCCCCCACCCATCATGGTTCCCACCCATCATGGCCCCCACCCATCATGGTCCTCACCCATCATGGCCCCCACCCATCATGGTCTCCACCCATCATGGTCCCCACCCATCATGGCCTCCCACCCATCATGGTCCCCACCCATCATGGCCACCACCCATCACGGTTCCCACCAGGCCAGACTGGGTTAACCGGAAATCGCACACCTCTATCAAATGCCGTTGCGCCTATAATAAATAATTCAACAGCCGTGACGGCTTAATTTTCTATTGTATCTAGTTGTCCATTGACCGTGTTTTTGTCATGTAAGAGAGTGTGGCATTAATTAACATGAATAAAAATTCGTCGTCTAACGGTAAGTATTCAGTCATAACTTGTTGCCGATGAGTGCACCGACGGTAAACCTAACTGTCCAGAAAATCCGTAATGTGTCCAACATCGAACATTTTCATGATGTACCAACCATATTGACGAAAACTGTATAAATGATGTCCCATGATGCCATCATGTCCTAACTATCCATTGTAAGTAGGCAGGTTGTATGAACACTTTCATGAAAGGATTTTTCCAAATTATATTATGTTTCAGTCATCTTTGCTGTTGGCAATATTGGGAGAGCTTCCACTTACAGATGGTGACGTTTGTATTAGAGGCAGCATTGGTCTGGTAACTCAGCAGCCTTGGATCTTCTCGGGTACCCTCAGAGAAAATATTCTTCTTGGGGAAACTTTTAAAGCCGAGCGGTATAACAATGTCCTCAGAGCAACAGCTCTCTTACACGTGAGTGCAAATATAAACCATGAATAGACCAGGAATTGACATTTTTACGCTTTGTGTTATAGACATTCCATTGTAAATCATGTAACACCAGAAAAACATCTTTCCGTGTACCACAGACGATTTCTCTGAACATTATAACCAGTTTGCGTTGTTCAGCTTCAGGCCGATTGTAAACTCTTTTTGCTTTCAGCACATTTCCATTCATGACCATATCGGCATAAATTTGAATAGCATATTACTAAATCTCAGGGATATATCTGATTTTCATGCATTTCTAAATGCATTGAAGCTTAGGACACAGAAAAAAACTTCATACTCCAAGGGAGAACCAAGAGACAATGCACATAATAGCCAAGTTTAGGAACAACAATATGCCTAGACTTGAGCCTTTTCAGCTGCACAAAGACTCAGACAATAGCTCCCTACATAAAGTATCTACCAAAAAAAAGTGAGATATTGCATGCCGATCAACTCCCCCTCCCCAACCCCACACACACACCATTTTGAGAGCGTGGCCCGGTGCGACCTGATTGACTGAAACCGAGAAACCGATACCCATAGCCTTTAACATTAAATTCCAGGATATCGAAGGAATGCCAAACAAAGATGGAAGTCTCGTCGGAGAGAGAGGTCTCATGCTGAGTGGGGGACAGAAGGTGCGCGTGTCGCTTGCCAGGTAAAATAACGCAAAATAACTGCATATCCGGAATTAGTCCGAAATAATGACGGACCTCCGGGTCAGTTGTGGTTTCGTTGAAGCAAATGAAATGAAAGCAGAGTTGTTGATACTGTAATAGACGAAGAACTAAACGGATCTTGTTAAATTTGGGATGACAATGAAGAGAAATTATTCATTAATAAATATATGTAAGTGTTGTAGAACGACCGAATATATTTTAAAAATAATTTTTACTGGAATGAGGTAGCGCGACTCCGTGGTCGCTTCCATTTTGCGTTTTTTTGTATGGGAGAGAACTCTGACCCTAGCCAGACAATCTCTCAGAAATTATCCGTCGTCGGGCGTGAAGAGTCATGGGAAGCTCGGATTAAGATTCATGGTACAACAGATGCAATGAATGGATAAACCATACATTTCAGTTAGGTAGGTGGAAGGCTTCAGTCGAAATTTTTGCTGTGGCAAGGTTAAAACGTAAACGTTTGCGAACGCGCTCGAACTCCCACTTTTGGTATAGCGCCCTGGTCTGACGGTACCCTCATTCTGGCGATCATCAGTATTTCGGACTTGTTGTCTCATCGGTCGCTGTTGCCATTATTGTCGAGTAATCCCCAAGTAACATTGTTAGCTCAATGTCATACGAGGTACGGAATATACAGACCTGCATGATGTGAATGATGTGAACAGTGATGGACGTTTAATGATGCAGTATTCACATAACACTTAGCCGAAAAGAACCATAGAAATAGCACTGGAAAATATTCCTGAACATCTCTGAATGTTTTATCAACTCCCTTGCCAGTAAGAAACTCCAATTCATTTTATCCCTATCTGGCCTGGACTAATTGGGACCTCTTCAGGCCTGGGGTGCGTTTCTTTTTCTTACCTCTAGGGTTAGGGGGCAAAAGCTTATCACACTAAACCCTTACGTCAAGCGCTACAAGACAATATTTAAAAAAATCAAGATGGCTGCTAAGATGACGTCACAGTGACGTCATTTAAAAAATGTATTTTTTGGTCGATTTTTCTGTGTGATTTTTCGACTTTTCATTTATGTGTTTTCTTCGCAAAAGCTGCATGATAAATTACTAAATAATGATCTGATGGGAAATTAAGTAGTTTTTGTCGACTTTCATTGTAAAAAAGCAAGAATTTTGAAGAAAAATGCGAAACTTCATTTTTCTGATACCCCATATTCCGCCATTTGAATTTTCCAATGAACCCCTGCTCGAGGGTTATGCAAATAAGTTCAAAATGTCGCGGAGTGTCAGCTCTCATTTTTTGTCGTTCCGGAAATGAGGGAGAAAGTTATTAGGGGGTCATAATAGCTCCCTCAATCATAATTTGTGCCTCAATGATCACATGACGGTGACAGTGAACAGAGATTTAAGAATGTTGTGTTTTATTAGGAAAAGTTGTTATTCCTTTTCCAACCTGCGATGAATTAAATTTGTATATGTGGCTCAAGTACTGTAAGAAGTATTTTGGGATACGCATCTGTTGTTTGGTCTCCACGGTGAAAACACAGCAAAATATGACAGAAAGGGTCCAGATCAAATTCGCACAATTTCTATGCTACAAAACTGGTCAACAATATGACTGATGATAGTATGATTCCATGTGTCAATTTTTTAATCTCCATCCTCTATTGCTCTATACTGTGTTTTAATAATAATTGTTATGACTCTCCCGATATTCTGTTTGAACGCACGCAGTGGATCAGCAGAAATATACCCTGTTTTACATCAAATACCTGCCGAGTAAATGTTTTAATACTCGCCGAAACAGCAATGCATGAACATTTTTAGCCAACCATCGTCTGTTAACGAACTACCAAGCTCCATCTTCCCTTCGGCTTGTTGATTTTGACTGGAGTATATATATTAGGCCAGTTTCTGGACTGTGGATCTGCTGATTGAGATTAGTTTATCATTATTTCAGGGCGATATACAAACAGTCCGATATTTATCTATTGGATGACCCACTGAGCGCTGTTGACACAGAGGTCGGAAACCATTTATTTACTGAGTAAGTAACTGGAGATATTTCCCATTTTTTGTCGTGTATAGCCAAACGAAACTGTAACAAAAAACGCAAAAAGAAATAGTGTGTCACCATAATACGAATGAGTAAAGAAACGAGCTTCAAATCTCAGTGTACAAAACACAATTATTAAATAAGAAATTTATTTTACACCTTTTAATGAGAGCCCACATCGTCTATGACGGGCGTTATAGAACGCCAACATCTGACTCGACCGTGTTGATCGAGCTGACCGCGAGAATGAATCATTATATGAATATGCATACAGCTACTGTGCAGAGACAGGGCCTTGAGGTAAATGGTCACTCACAGGATTCAGACGTGCAAAGACAACTTTTACTACGAAGAAGTAGCCCTATTCCATGTAACAGCTGATATAGAACAGGGTAATGTATCGAACAGAGATGGGAGATTACACGTATATGACCCTCAGCGGATAAGTGAACGTCCGTTTATCGGTTAGGATGAGAGATCGCGGGTTTCATATCGATTGACAACTGATTATTCTGAAATACTCAACAAATTGTGGTTTGGAATGTTATAACTAACCGTGTGCACAGTCTGAACAATGTAGTATACTGCTCCTCCGTATGGTGTAGGACTGCGTTCAGACGGTTCAAAATCAAAAGACCCTTTGCATCAGTATACAAAACCGTCCCTCTTGAGTTACACTATTTGGTGTTTTTTATTATGCTGAAATTTCCCAAACTTGCATGAACAAGTAGACAACAAAACATACTGTCTTTCTGTGAAAAGCTGATTTTTTGATATACATAGGATTTTTTTATGAGCAAGCAAAATATACCAAACAGCCCTATTTTTCATTCCGTGACGCCCTTGACGTGGGAATTCCCATCATAGCAAAATATTATTCCGTTAACCAAAATCATTTCTTTGACTAGGATAGCATATTCTTCATAACTCCAAAGTGTCATTTTGGTTAACGCAATCATATATTTGTAAAATTAATAAAACAAAATATCGTTTAACGCTATCTAGTGAAAATACATTCAACACTCATCAGGCTAATGTGAAGGACGCAAGTTTCGTGATTGCTATGTACTTGTAGCTCAGTGGTAAGATACTGGGTTTGTAATATGGAGTTTTCCGCTGTTGCGAGTTCGAAATACCGTGGTGTGTTTTACTTTTCTCCTTTTTTTTGTATACGCCTGAAGAAATAACGTATATATGTATTATTATAATTTAATGAATTTGAAATATATTGATGCTATATTTTCTAATTCAGATACTAATAAATACACCACAAGTAGTCGCTCTTACTCTTTTAATATAAGTTATATAATCGAGTCTGCTTTCCGCGAAAATCAGAACAATATATTTCGTTTTGGCTGTAGCTGACATCATTGAGTGTTCTATGACGGATTTATGCCTCCCATATATTTATTGTTTAGCTGCATGCGAACAACTAATGTAACTGAATATCTCAAAAGGATGGATACAACAGTTGCGTTTAATAAAGCAAAATGCGAGTTATGCAAAAAACACACACACACACAAAATTAGGCCAAACAAGAAAAATGTCCGTTGAACTGCATGTCTGGTTGTTGCAGAACAGTCAGACGCCGGTCAGGAGAGATGTGGCGCTGTGCTTCAAGAGTTTCTCATCTCTTCACTTATCTGTTGTGAATATTGAAGCCCGCGACTATGGGCCATGTGAACGTCATGTATTGTAATAGCCCAATATGTTCATATGAACAGTCAAAACTAAATGATTACTGGCATATATTATTTTATATTATACTGTTGAAAACGTTAAATTAAGTGAGATAAAATATCGCATCAGTGTTGTGGATTTGAGGATTAAAAAACGTGATGTCTTATCGGTATCATGCAAGAAACTATTTTTTGTTTACAATGATTATATAGCAGAGTGCGTTTTGCTGTCAAGCTCCCTCTTAAGACTTGTGACGCAAAAATTATGTTTGGGCGACGAGTGTTCAATGATTGTTGGATCGGAATGTTTTTCATTGATTACCTCCAGTATAGGAAGATATATACATCAAATAATTGAGTTAGAATGGCCAAACTTAGAGCCAGCCCAACTTGTAATGTAACTGTTTGTGCTGTTTTCATCTGGTCTGGGGAACCTCTGACGTCATCATAATGTGCCGAAGCGGACATCTGTCGAACTGCACACGATGACGGTCATGTATTATTCTTGTGAGGGGGTTGAACGATCGCAGGTTTTTCAAAACTGATATATTCGTATCATGATGCAAGGGATGCTTTGCTTCCATGTACCATGATTAATCTTCTCTTTGCTCATTGCTGATTTAGGTGTATTTGTGGTTACTTGGATGGCACTACTAGGATTCTTGTAACTCACCAGTTACAATACCTGAAGTCAGCAAATAAAATCATCTTAATGAAGCAGGTATGTGTGCTCTCCTTCAGTTGTATGTATCAAGTTGTAACAGATTGAAAATATAGTATGTCTTCCGATTCCGAGGTGTATGAAAATTCAACGTATCTCAGTCAATCTCTTTGACTAGTATCCTACGAGAGAGATGCAGTCGAGAGGCTTCAGTGATGCATACAAACACTGATTTATCATTTTCGATAACATTACTCCTGCAATAACGACATAGGCTATCAAACCATTACTAGATAATATAATAGAAAAAAAACATTTTAGTAGCTGTTACAATAATTTAACAAGATGTTACGAAAACTGTTAGCAAAAACTCTTAATACTAAAAGAAATATTTACCTGTTGTTGGGAATCACCATAAAGGGTTTCGGGCCGCCTTATTGAGTTCACGCCAAGGATTTTCGACGCTCAAACAAATACTGTAATTTCCAGAGTAAACACGATTAATGACCTTAAGACGTTGTCCAGCTGGGTGCTCAAGCGAGCTTCAAACGTTGATCGCCAGTAACCCAAATTCAAATTGAAAATTACTCTAGAAATGGCAAGTTCACGAACATAAATACACAGGAAGAGATTGGCAGCACTATTTCTTTTTAACTGTGTCCCGTCATGAAATATTACAAGTAGGATACACATTCTGATGATTAATTCAGTAGCGTTATTCAAAGGATATATGACGTTAACTCGGAAATAACTTCTTCGTTAAGAAAGTTGGTCACTTACTTTTTCTAAAGTTGTCATTTTTTTAAATTCACATAAGTTAAGCTTTGGATAATTCGCAAAAACAAACAGAAGTTGGGAGATCATCATGCTTGCAGTGTTAGTGTACCTCAGAGATATGGTGAAATGCAAATAAATAAGAACATAGTAAATGGATTACAGAAAAAAGGAAATAATTTAATCATTCAATTTGTTTATTTATCAACGTCTCATACCAAAAAAAAAGATTTTAATGACAAGTTAGCAATGTTATAGCAGATATTGTGATATTTCATCGAATCTAGCTTGCTTACATGCTGCGTATTTCACCGTCACTGGCTTCTGAATCTTGTATTGTTGTCACTTTTTAGTTAAGTCGTAAGTATTTAAACATATGGATGACAGTCAAAACTACACCAAAATTATACAGGGTTGCTACGATATTTTTATACTATGAATTGAATCACTCTTCTCCCACTCACCGCATGGCGTCATTCGACTATTGTATTCTACTAAAAGAAATCGTTTGGGTCGTTTTGTCTTTCTAACGGTCAAATGCTTAATCATTTCCATCAGATGACTTAGTCTTGCTATTACATCATCACTCGGAAATATTTGTATCTAATTTACTCTCGGTTTTAAGCGTTTTCTTCTCCTAAAATGATCACGAGTCATTTTGATTCGTCTTTAACAATTATTAAGACGGAAAATATTTGTAGAGCATTGCTACCAGCAGCCTGTCAGAACTGATGTCTATATTGGACACCTTTGTTCGGGAATAATGTCTATTATTAACATGAACACTTTACTCACAGGGTCAAGTTACAGATATAGGTTCTTTCGAAGATCTTAGCAATAAAGGATTGGAACTATCAAAGTATTTGTCACGACACACGAGAGAGAACGACCCTTCCATTGGTGACAGTGCCATCGTAAAGTGGGTATGTCTGAGAATAAGAAAATATCATTTGAATAGTTTTATGTAGGTCTGACACATTTGCCAGAAGCTATCACACGAAATTTTACTCTAGTGTCTTGTACTGTACAAGCTTCCAACCGAACGGTGTTTCACGCTCCACTTTTGACATTGAAGTCAACTACAATTTGTCCCCTTAACTCTTTGACGTAGACTTCTGAAGTCACAACAATGCCGCCCTCATAACTGAACAGAGAATTGTTATATTGTGCAGCATAAACTACTTTCATGCGATCAAAAGCCAGAAAATACCAAAAACATGGACGAGGAAAATCGAGATCTTCATGGGGTTTTTCCCCAAATTTTTCAATATATATACTTCTGCATGCATATATTATGCAGACAGACAAGGAGACAGATGAAACAGAGGAAGGCGATGATAATGCTACAAGAAGGGGCTTTTGGTCGGCTTACAAGGAATATTTTAAAGCTGGTAGAGGCTGGTTGTTTCTTCCGTTGTACGTGACGTTAGTCATTGGCAATCAGGTAAGCATACTAATGGTTGGGGGGGGATATTTATTCTTCTGTCACATAGGCGGGAACTGGGGATAATTGTGTCGCTTTTCCAAAAAAAATTTTGGGAAAAACTTAGTTTGTTACACAGGCAAACTTCCACAGTTCAGCACCTATTGCTCAAGACCAGTGACCAGTTTTTATCAGAGGTTACGGGTTTTAGTGCTATTTTGGATGAAACTTTTATCATCTCTCCCTAGGTGGTAAGTGTTCATATGTATAGAAAATGGGGGTTGTGTCAACTTCCCAATGCGGTCCGTGCACTAATGTACAGAACATAGGGACTGTGTCATCTCTGCCAGTGACCTGTGCCCGATTGTACCCCAATCTGCCTACGATGAAAATATAGACATCAGGCCAATACTATAGCTTTGCATCCGTTCGTCTCAGTTTGTATTTTACTATATGAATTCGGTATCAAAATACCTAATCAAACGTGAATCCTGATACGTTTTGCCTTGTATTCATTTGTTCTAGGTACTTCTAGTATTAACGGATGCAGACTTGGCTCAGTGGTAAGTATAAACCATAGATTCAGATATTTTCGTGTGGTTCTAAATCGGAATATGCCATAACTTGGAAGGCGAACATCGAGAACGTATGCACCTCATGCAGGACTACCTAACGTGGAACGAGAGGGGGTGGATGATGGACAGTGGAGAGGGGGAGGGGTGGGTGGTGGAGAGTGGAGAGTGGGGTGGATGGTGGAGAGTGGGGAGGGAGAGAGGGTGGAGAGTGTGGAGGAGGAGAGAGCGTATGGTGGAGAGTGGAGAGGGGGTGGATGGTGGAGAGTGGGGAGGGGGTTGCAACGGGACGATATATTTGAGATTTGCTCTCTAGTTTACGTGTGCCAATACATACGTTAAGTTCCTTGTTGCTCCTTTTCAGGACCCAGGCAGTCGTGCAACAACTAAAAACCAACTCCAGCGATGCTATAAGGGCTCTACAAGATAATAATTCATCCTTGACATGTGTGCATAATACATCAGACACGTTGACAGTCGATATGGAAATGTCTGTGTCCAACCTTTCTCTATGTGGAGCCAATGGAGCATTACATCCGACTGTAGGTGTCTCACAGTTTTTGTTCTTAATTTTCATTGCGGGTAGCTTGATAGCAGCTATACTAGGAGGACAGACCCTAACGTCATTCTTTATCTCAGCGAGTCAGAGGCTGCACGATAAAATGTTCCCTGCCGTCTTAGCAGGAAAGATGAGATTTTTCGACTCCAATCCTATAGGTAAGAGCTTATTCTATCATACTTCTATCAATGTAATGCTATCATTATTCTATCATAATGCTAGCATTCACCACAAATTTATGACATCAGCAATATCACGTTATACGTACTCATATGCTGTTTTAGAAGTAGGTAAACTCGAGCGTTATTATTTTATTCCCCCTCGGAATTAGGGAAATACGCCGAAAGGCTCCCATAGTTCAATGGCATTAAGAACCAAAGTTGCATCTTTTATTTTGTTCTTTCAATTAGGCTGTGGAATTTGATAGACGGCCAAAGATTCATTCAAATGAGCCGGTATATTAAAATTATTCTATCGAATTATAGGAAGCATACTGAACAGATTCTCCAGAGATATTGGATTCATTGATGGCGCACTTCCATTAAGAATGTGGGTTTGTTTCTCGGTAAGTTATAGGCATTTTGTTTCTCGCCGCGGTATATACTGAACAGTGCCACAGAAGTTCAAGTGAAGACAATGGCATCCTGTTTGAAATATTATGGATTGTCAAACAGGACAATATTAAATTGTACTTATGTAAAGAATACTGGTATTCTGCACAATTGGAGAGAATCCTAAAAATACTGAAAAATACTAGTGCATGTTCTTGTTTTATCTCGATTATTGATCTCGGCAATACATTGTCTGTGTCACCAACGGAATAAACTACTGGATATCCTTCTTGAATTGTTACAACTGTACTTCAACAAAGGATATGTCTGATTAACATGAAAACAGTTGTTTAACGATAATGAAGCTGATATTTTTTTCAAACCTATACCTGCAAAATCATATTTCTGCTGAAGTATATTTACTGAAACATCAGCCTCGGAAAAAAATGACGATGGTCAGCTGTATACAAGTGAATATATGGTTCATCAAAATGTGCTCCTGGTCCTAGTTGATATTTTATTAAGCAATTATATGGAGAATTTTCTCTCGAAGGAAGATATGGACACCTTAAACCAAAGTCATATTTTCGCACCATATATTAGGAAATTTGTTGTTTTTATCCTTGATTGAAATTATGATGCATCCATACCATGGATAAATTTTTTGAAACATTCTAATAATGAACATCTAGTGTGGAAGTTCTGTTTTCATATTACATTTGCTCCAACGAACGAGGCTACACGTTAAATGACAGATTGTACTGTATTTCCTTGTAAAAATGAAAGATTCGGTACAACTTACAAGCGTCTGGTTCGTCATTCATTATTCAGCCGTCGTCCATTAGAGAATATTCGCGTCTATAAGCCAAATAGCTATTTCATGTTCCATATTACAGCATTAGCACCAAATTCAAAAATACGATCATAGTATACATAAAGATAGGCTAGTTTTCTTCAAGAGAGAAGCGTCCAACAGTTTTCAATCATGCCGGCAAGACATCATGATGTTCTAAAAATATCAAATTCGTATCGCTGATCAGTATTCTTAATCCATATGATATTCGTGGTAAAGTCGTATGTAGAACGATGTATCTCAATCACGCTTTGATTGTGAATGTTCATATGAACAACATGAAGATCTTGAAGTACATGGGTTCATACGGCCCCTAGCATCGGATTAAGTCCTTCTCAGTATATTCTCCTGACCGTTCTCAGTGTTTTCCACTATCGCGATTAGTATGACTATATATACCATTTAATGACACCCCAAGTGGGACAAACCACTCCGTACAACTTGGGGAATGACTCAAATTATGCGACGCCCCGAACACGTTCAAATATATCAAAAAATTCATTTATCCCGTCAGCTATTCAGGAATGGAACAAACTTAGTTACGAAATAAGAAACAAACCATCCACTTCTGCCTTCCACCACTCATTAACTAAGACAACTCGTATATCTAAATACAGTTTGATTGGTTCAAAGAAACTTAACATTGTACTAACCCAACTAAGACACCGATGCAGCCAATTAAACGCAGATTTAATGAGAAGGAATTTGTTTATTACATCTAGCTGTAGATGTGGAGAACCAAGAGAGGATGCTTATCACTATTTCTTTATTTGTCCCTTATATACCAATCTAAGGGATGAATTACAAAACGACTTGCCTCCAAACTATAACCTCCAAGATATATTGTCGAGAAATGAGTCATTCACAAACGGAATGAATAATAATATGTGCAAGTCAGTTTTAACATTTATTAAGAACACCTCAAGATTCAATTTGTAGTACAATTACGACGTAGTTACCTCAGCTGGAGGATTAGTATGTACTAGTACCCAGTTCTGTGATAATCCTAGCACGCTACAGCCAAGTTGCCATCATATACTCAATAATTATAGTCTGTTTCTCTCCTGTAAGTTGCTAAAAATACAAATCTAAAACATATCTCATTTGTGACATGTATATATTCACACAGGTTCAGCCAGAACGTCATTATTTGTGTCGTTGTTAACACGTTATGTATCCATATTTGTAGGGAGAGGGGTGAATAAGTTGATTAGAACTTGACCCCAATCCCATGTACTACAGCTTGTACAATAAATAAGTTTACACAAATGACTATTTCTCGAATGATATGGTTATAATGGGAATCTCTAAATATTATACTATATATATGTGTCGCGCTAGTATTTTTACAGAGATGCTTCAGTTGTGTTTTGAAACAATTTACCTGGTACATATCTGATTTTTATTTTTGAGAAATTGCTTTCTATATAGGCAAGTCTTCCTTTCGTGGTGTTGTTAGCAGTGGTGTGTTATATAAATCCTTGGATGTTGCTGGCAATGTTCCCGTGCCTCGCCTTCTTGGTCCTGTTCAGGTGGTTTGCTGTTCAGACAATCAAGGAGAGTAAACGATTAGAAGCAGCAGGTAGGAACTTTACACTCGTGGCACACGATGTTCTTGATTTGACGGGTTGGCTGCATTATATTATTTAATTGTTCAGCATGTTCAGCTGATATATGTAAGGAAGACAACTCCTGCTAGCACGACATAGACTGATTCAGGTTGACAGCTCGGTGGAATTAATCTGCATTTACACCGGATCGACACTTTTAAGACAGAATTCCTTATTTGCTCAGCTAAGATAAATTTTGTCCAGTTTCAGCCATATTCTCCAAATACGACCAAAGAACATGCACCAAATTAGATTGAATATATAAATGTTTCTTTGCTTCCGATTTGATTTGAAAATGTTAGAATAGTTTTCTGTATCTTAGAGCTTACTGTGAAAAAAATGAAACAGGTCCAACTTAACCAGTCTTTATAGGAAAAGTATGTATCATACCTACATGGAATTAGATTGGACTAGTAGCATACACAGGATAGTTGAGCATGTGTTGGGGAGACCGGGGCACGTTGCATCACTTTTTACTAAAACTGTCTTATGTCAGTTAGTAGTGGGTTTACAGGATTCACTTTAAGACGTAGCATACCTACATTATTAGGCTACATATAGGTTCCATAATTATGGATGTAGCTACAACAGTTTCAGATGGACTCTCTGTTATACACAACCATGTCAGGCCGTTGCAACGTGCCCCATAGCGGGGTAAGTTGAATCACATGTCGGGGTAAGTTGCATCACGAAATGCAAATATTATCCAAGTGGAAATGCGGAATGTTAACATTAATTAAACAACAGGCGCAAAAGATGTATCACCAATCCAACTAAACATCAGCATATGGATATATTATATTCTTCTTGGCGTTTGGACTCAGAATTTTGAGAAAGTAATACATACTCAGAGCAATTCCCACTGTTTTAATAAATTGTAGAAAAAACGTTAAAATCAGTTTATTTCCATAGCAAGTAAAATTGGAATCATGAAAAGGTTTAAGTGCGGCAATCTGGTGAAAACTCTGATGTTCTGCTTCAAAATAAAAAGTTGGAAATATAACATAGTTGTTTATGCTGTTGCAACTTACCCCTCCTCGCGTGTTGCAACTTGCCCCAAGGGGACACAGAAGAAAGATCGGCCATCTTGTTAAAACTAGAGGGACGTTGGTAAATTCTGCTAAGTGGACTATCTACTCCAGTCTTATATACATCCAACTGCCTATCTCGAGAAATTATTCTGTTATCATGCTACCAGCTGTTTCACAAAGAACTTAAAATGCAAAATTTACTTACGGTGGTCAAAAACACGTTTGTCGAAGGAAAAAATCCCTAAACTCGTGTTGCAGACAACTTTATTGCCGGGCTCCTTCCTCGCCAACAAAACAACCACTAGGTGGCGCTCAAAGAACCAAAATGTATTTGTGGCTCGCTAAAAAGACCCCGTTGCAACTTACCCCTGTTGCAACTTGCCCCGGTCTCCCCTACTGGAGTTTTAACACGATTTATGGAAAAACAATATTCAAATCTCTATTCAACATATCTTTTGTTAACTGGTGACCTTTACCGTTGACTATTACAACGCATATTAGGGAAGTGGGAAAAGGCGCCGACATACTGACAGAGCCACATGACTTCACAGTATAGTCTTCTGGTTAACCTATTCTAAAGCACATACCAAGAATCTAACGATTCGTGATATGTGTTGTAGCTCAGGTACGCTTTTATTGTACCTGTTCATGTGACAACTTGGATGACATGACCTCACGACCCCTATAGCACCGGAATAAGCGGTATTAGATACAAATCTAGAGAGCTATGATGGAAATGCTCTGACAACTCGTATATTGGTAATTTGTGAGCTGTATCGCTATGACAACTCGTACGGTAGAATATATAGTAAACATCTCAGTTGAAAATAGTTCAGAAAGCATAGCGTTTAAATCAACATCTCAATGGGGTTGACGATTGGTATTGAATGTGAACTGTCTCTTGAAACTCGGGTTGTTGTACTGGAAATTATATCACCGTTTACAGACCCAGAAAGTTTTGCTTGCTTCCGATCGTGATTTATCTTTGGAATTATGAGGTCATTTGGTCTTTCCAAAGTAGACTAAAATAATAACAGGCGGTAAAATTGATCAGATTCTCTCGGCTTTTAATAAAATTATGTTACTTTCAAGTAGGTTTGTCTCGTGTGACAATGACAATTTCTGTCATTTTTCAACATTCATACTTTCGTTTGTAGTCTAATTTTCCATATACAGACTGATAATAGTTATTAGGAATGGATAGTCTGGTTAAGCATGTTCCTTATATAGAATCATAGAATTCCAACGAAATTTTAGCTCAACTTTTTTCCGGGTTGGACTCAAATTGTTAGCTCCAACTGCACTAGGCTCCGGCGAACGTATTTTCAATCTGAAGGACACAATAGCAATATTACTTTGCGTATAATATTAATTATATCCCACAAACTTTAAAAGCATTAGATGACAGATGAATAGATGAACATTGAAACTGTTATCTGTAGCGACACCTAAGGGGTCACGTCCAATCGATCGAGACGGTTTCTCGATAAACGAGTAAAACCGATAAATATCTCCTCTCGAAGGGTCCCGGTTTATCTCTATCGATTGTTGTCCCGGTTTGCTCCCGGTTTTCTCTCGAAGCGCAAGATCATCTCGAAATAACTCGACATGCTTCGCGAATGGCATCGAGATGCCATCAAATGAAAGTTTGAATCGTTCGGAAGGCGTATGCTCGCTGTATTTATATACTCTGTGACAGCGAGATCAATCTCGGCGAATACAGATGCATTTAAATGAGTTAGACTGAACATAAATGCTCGATCGAAGTTTTCAGACAAACAAAATGCGGTATCGTCACTAGTAAAATGTGTGTAAGCGTTGGTATAAAGCCTGATTGCCCTCTGAGTTGGACGGAAATTACTTCCATCATTTGGTTAATTTACCAGACAAATGAAATCAGCAATAAATAATAGAACGTGAGTATATTATTAAGCCCTAACCAAAAGTGCTGTTTCAGTTTTTGCTTTAAGAAATTAACTCCTCTCCCTTCGCTGTTGTTTCAAGCCGACGGGGTTTCACCGGCCCCCTGTGGCGTGAATTATCAACACCTCTGATTCCGATTGCCAGTATTTCCGCTAACCTTCCAAGCAAGTTTATGTCAGAAATAAACGTTGTTGTTATAATCTCTTCATTTGAAATATATCACAAGACAGTAATTCTAAAAAATGAAAACTGTAATGAATACTACCAAATTATAAAACAAATTACACATCTAGGTAATACACCAGTAAAACTCTTAGCACAGCTTTCAGTTTTCGGTTGACACGATCCATGTTTGGTAAAAAAAACTTCTTGGACAATAATTAACGCATACTTCCATACCATTATTATTCAGATCAAATGCAATCGATGTGTGCTTTATTCCGCGACGGATACTAGTCAGATAAACAATCAATTATCGATGTGAGAGAAGTTCACTAAATTATACATTCATACTTTATATATAGATAAATGCAATTTTTCGACCAATTGTATTCACGGACATAGATATATCGAATAAATGATGCATAACATTGAAAACTTACTTTAAAAATCGATTTTTGAATTATATTTTGGCCGCGATATACATCGGCGGCGAGCGCCCCAAAAATATGATACCAGCGCAACACTCTAATCGCCTGAGAAGTTAAGACAGGCCAAATTAACGGCAATAAAACACATGGACATAGTGAAACCGGACCCCCTTCGAGATTACCGATCAATTTCGTAACCATCTCGAAAACCGCGACGTTTCGATCGAGATAGAAACGGGAGACGTCGCCAGGGGTCCCAGTTTCAGCCGAGAAATTTCTCGATCCATCTCGAAGGCATCGAGAAAGTGCCTCGGTTTATTGGACGTGACCCCTAACGGCGGAACACGCCCAATTTACATGTGAAAGCTGGGTATGACTGTCCGCCTTTTTACTTGAATAATATCCAATGATTCTTGGAATCCAAAACCGCGAGGCATTAATTTATGAAGCAGGCGCAGGGGAGCCAATGAACAGAGGCGGGCCAAGGAACACTTTGGTCCTCCAATAATTGTAACTGAAGTGCCTTGAAATATTCCGAAAATTAAAAGAGAAATCGCAAAATTTTCCGACGGAGTATCCCCGACCCCTCTTTCTTCCTTCACACTGGTTAAAATTTATAGATTGGAGCGATATGGAAGAGGTGGGGAAAATTTACGTCTGGCGACTATAAAGCTATCCATATGACTCTACAGGAAAGCATCCCTCGGCACCTAACATTCAGACCCGAGAATACGGTGGATTCTCAGACGTAGCCTTAGTATCTCAGCCGCGTTTTTATTGCGCTGCTCATGTGAAGACTATGAAGTATTCCCTAGAACACGGACCCTAGCACCGGCTTAAGCGGAATTAGATACGCTAGCTCAGGAGCTATGATGACAGAAGTAGAAGTGTCTCCGCATTTAAACTCAACTTTTGCCGGGGGAGATAACTCTTGGTGGCGACAGGTGGCGTTGTTCAGGTCACGGGGAGGTCAAGTGCACTATAGTTCCGCCAGGGGGCGCCACCAGCTCAAGACACCAAAAACTACCTCCAGCACAGAAGAGTTCCAATCTAGGGGGAGGTAACTCTGGGTCACTATAGTTCCGGCAAAGGGCCCTGGGCATGTATTCTATCGCGGTGATGCGGTCTGGCGGTAATGCGGTAGCGGAAGAAAGCTTCCGCGGAAGAAAAGTAGTCCCCAGACTTCAAATACGCTGCATGGTCCGATTGGGTCGAGTGAGGTATCAAAGTGAAGCATTCGTATCAGTCATGGGTGGGTGCATGTAAAATTAGGATTTTTCCCGAAAATATAAAAAGCGGAACACGGACTTTACCCCTAAAATAGGGGAAAACACCTATCAACCCTAGCCAAAAGGGCTAATATCGGTCCCCAGGCTTATTGGGACCTGCCTATCAAGTCAATGGGGTGGGTGCATGTAAAATTAGGATTTTTTCCCGAAAATATAAAAAGCGGAATACGGACTTTACCCCTAAAATAGGGGAAAACACCTATCAACCCTAGCCAAAAGGGCTAATATCGGTCTCCGGACATATTGGGACCTGCCTATCAAGTCAATGGGGTGGGTGCATGTAAAATTATGATTTTTTCCCGAAACTATAAAAAGCGGAATACGGACTTTACCCCTAAAATAGGGGAAAACACCTATCAACTCTAGCCAAAAGGGCTAATATCGATCCCGGGCTTATCGGGGCCTGCCTATCCAGTCAATGGGGTGGGGGCATGTAAAATTAGGATTGTTTTCCGAAAATATAAAAAGCGGAACTCGGACTTTACCCCTACAATAGGGTCTGTATTATACAATATACGGGGAAATGCCTGTATGGGGTATGGGGTATGGGGATGGTCATTTTTTTTTCGTGGGCTTTACTATGGGTTGTGGGGTCTCGTTTTTCTCGTCTCGCTGAGAAAAACACAATGGGAGGGGTCCCGGAGCGAATCCGTGAAATTTTTGGGAAAAGTCACCGGTATATAGCCCCATATTGGCTATATGGAGGGGAGAGGGGGTCAAAAAAAATTGTGGGTGTTACTATGGCTTGAGGGGTCTCGTTTTTCTCGTCTCGCCAAGAAAATCACAATGGGCAGGGTGCCGGAGCGAATCGGTGACATTTTTGGGAAAAGTCACCGGTATATAGCCCCATATAGTGCCATACTGGCTATATGGGGGAGGGGTGGTCAATTTTTTTGTGAGCTTTACTATGGCTTGTGGGGTCTCGTTTTTCTCGTCTCGCCAAGAAAATGACAATGGGCAGGGTCCCGGAGCGAATCGGTGAAATTTTGGGAAAAAGTCACCGAGGTCTGTATATAGCCCCATACTGGCTATATGGGGGGAGGGGTGGTCAATTTTTTTTTGTGGGCTTTACTATGGGTTGTGGGATCTCGTTTTTCTCGTCTCGCCGAGAAAAACACAATGGGAGGGATCCCAAAGCGAATCGGGGAAATTTTTTGAAAAAGTCACCGGTATATAGCCCCATATAGTGCCATACTGGCTATATGGGGGGAGGGGTGGTCAATTTTTTTTTGTGAGCTTTACTATGGCTTGTGGGGTCTCGTTTTTCTCGTCTCGCCAAGAAAATGACAATGGGCAGGGTCCCGGAGCGAATCGGTGAAATTTTGGGAAAAAGTCACCGAGGTCTGTATATAGCCCCATACTGGCTATATGGGGGGAGGGGTGGTCAATTTTTTTTGTGGGCTTTACTATGGGTTGTGGGGTCTCGTTTTTCTCGTCTCGCCGAGAAAAACACAATGGGAGGGGTCCCGGAGCGAATCGGCGAAATTTTTGGAAAAGTCACCGAGGTCTGTATATAGGCTCATATAGCTCCATACTGGCTATATGGGGGTATAGGTTCAACCTGGGAAATTCACACACGTTCATTGTGATATGGGTTGTTTGGATTTGTTTTTCACGTCTCGTCATTTAGAACACGATGGGAAGGGTTTCGAAGCGAAACGGTGAAATTTTGAGAAAAGTACCGAGTAGGTCTGTATATAGGCTCATATAGCTCCATACTGGCTATATGGGGGTATAGGTTCAACCTGGGAAATTCACATACGTTCATTGTGAAATGGGTTGTTTGGATTTGTTTTTCACGTCTCGTCATTTAGAATACGATGGGAAGGGTTTCGAAACGAAACGGTGAAATTTTTGGAAAAAGTTGACCGAGGCCTGGGTATGTCTATATGGGCCTATACTGGCTATGATTGTATATGATTGGGTCTCGGAGCGCAACGGTGAAATTTTTGGAAAAGTACCATATAGCCCATATAGTCCCATACTGGCTATATGGGGGTATAGGTTCAACCTGGGAAATTCACACACGTTCATTGTGATATGGGTTGTTTGGATTTGTTTTTCATGTCTCGTCATTTAGAACACGATGGGAAGGGTTTCGAAGCGAAACGGTCAAATTTTTGGAAAAGTACCGGGTAGGTCTGTATATAGGCTCATATAACTCCATACTGGCTATATAGGTTCAACCTGCGAAATTCACATACGTTCATTGTGAAATGGGTTGTTTGGATTTGTTTTTCACGTCTCGTCATTTAGAACACGATGGGAAGGGTTTCGAAACGAAACGGTGAAATTTTTGGAAAAAGTTGACTGAGGCCTGGGTATGTCTATATAGGCCTATACTGGCTATGATTGTATAGGCCCATACGGGGTGGACATTTTGGTGTCTAGGTGAGCCCCTAATGATCCTATGGTGTCGTATGAGATCTTATTTTGAAGCTCTAATGGTTCGTCCGTGTCCAATAATCTGCGCATGCGCAGTCTGGCCGTAGTATAGAAAGCAGGCATTTTGGGGGATATGTGGGGGTGTGTTTGGGGTAGAGATGGACCGCTATGGGTCCGAATGAGTCGTGGGAGGTATCAAAGTGAAGCTCGTGTGGGGTAGAGTCAGAATGGCGTGTTTTAAGTGCAAGTCGCGTCAATCTGCGCATGCGCAGTTGGTTGTAGTAAGTAAAGTGGTCATTTTGGGGGGTGCGTGGAGGTGAGTTTGGGGTAGAGATGGACCATCCTCGGTCCGAATGCGTCCTGCGATGTGTCCTTTTGTAGCTCTCGGGACGTAGACCCCGATTTGGGGGCTGTTCACAGCATCTGTGACGTCATCGATGACGTCATCAGTACGAGTAGTAGCGAAAGTGTGCATTTTGGGGCAGTGAAGGAAGGTATTTGGGGTAGAGATGGACCCTCCTCGGTCCGAATGCGTCGTGTGGGGTGTCATCTTGTAGACCGGAGAGAGAACAACAACAACAACAAGGATGAGACATGAGAGAACAACAACAACAAGAAGTTTTTTCATATAGTTTATTCTCCCCAATGTTAAATCATACATCATAATTCAAGAAGTCTCTTGTCCAATCAGAGGCCACCATTTGCATCTGTCATATTCGTTCCTGTCCGTTAGATGTATTCTTGTCCAATCAGAAGTCTCCATTTCAGAAAGTTCCATCTTCGGTCATGTTCGCTTTGAACCGTTTATTCTAGTCATCTTCGGGCAGCCCAGGATACCGTTGAGGCAACATATCCTCAGATAGTTGTTTGTGCATTCTGAGTATCTATCAGTGCATGGGTGAATACATTCACCCGATGGGAAGATTCCGTAATTTGGTCACGAAGAACGTAACATTCGTCACCCTCTCCACTGTCTACTTGGTGTTGGGGCGCTGCTCATAGGCCCATCCCAAGGGATCCACGGTGTCCAGTTTCTCCAGCATCGTCTCTAGCGACGCCCGGTTAATGATGGTAAACGATTGGTCAAATACCTGGATGTTACTGCTCGGGTAAAAATATCGGCTTGATCTGTCTCCTTATGCTGCAGTACATAACCAAACACCAGATTTAATTTGAAGGACGTAGCTTGGTCATTGAAGATGGCTTCCACGTAGTTGCGTAGACGGGTGAGGGCAGTCAGTCGGAAATTGTAGATATCTTGAATAGGGCGATGACGGTGGAAACAGTGCCGTATCATGGGCCAATGGCGCTGATAGATGTCACTCACTGGATGGGCGTCCTGTAAGAGATTGCTGGGAACATCCACCGCATCTTCCAGAAAATGTTCGTTGTTGTCAGGCGTATGACTGGGAACAGTAATGCTAGGGACCGGCTGGATATCTAGGCTCTTCTGAACTGTGGGTATAGACGAGCTCTCCGTGATCGCATCACCAGTGGCATTCGTCTCTACGGGCTCATCTTCACTAGGTCCGACCCTCCTGGGTGCCTCTTTAGTGGGAAGTTGTCGCTCACACCGTGGTGACGGACCATGAATCAAACGTTGGTGCTGTCTTAATTGACTGGGTCGTTTGAAGAGTTGACCACATTCATTACATTGTTCCTTCGCGCCCTCGTGGAGTGAGCGTTCGTGGCGCAGTAAAGCATCTTCCCGATTAAATGACCGTGCGCAGGTTATACAAGTATATAGTGTACCGTTGTGGATGGAGGACTCGTGTCGTCGCAAATCTTCTGGGCGAGTAAACAGCTTCTGGCAAGTTATGCAAGAGAACATATCGGCTGTGGATCTGGAAATGATGAATGCCGTAAAAATTGCCACTTTTATACGTTTTTCCGTGACATTCGTGTCTTTTCGGCAACCTCCGTGTCTCTTCGGTCACCTTCGTGTCTTTTCGGTGACGTCCGTGACTCTTCGGGCACCTCCGTGTTTCTTCGGTAACCTCCGTGACATCTTCGGTCACCTCCGTGTCTCTTCGGTGACCTCCGTGACATCTTCGGTAACCTCCGTGTCTCTCCGGGCACCTCCGTAACATCTTCCGTCACCTCCGTGTCTCTTCGGTCACCTCCGTTACTACCCGGCTGTTCCCGTGTAAACCCGGATGGATTTCCGTGTCTCTTCGGTGACCTCCGTGACATCTTCGGTCACCTCCGTGTCTCTTCGGGCACCTCCGTAACTATCCGGCGGTTCCCGTGTAATCCCCGATGTATCCGTATGGAACACACAGCTAAAGGACCCGGATAGAAGTACCCGGATGTAGGCGCGGACGTCATTGACAAGAGCCCGGATGTACAAGAACCCGAATGTACCCGGACGTAAAAGTGCCCGGATGTAAAAGTGCCCGGATGTTTACGAATGTTCCACCATTCCGGACTTCTATCAGGTCCATGTCCAGAAGCTCTCATGTCCTGCATGTGAAGTCATATTGTGTGTGTATGCATGTGTGTATGCGTCTGTGTGTGTGTGTACGTGAATGTATGCGTGTGTGTATGCATGTGTGGGTTTGTGTGTGTGTATGCTTGCGTGTACGCGTGTGTGTGTATGTGTGTGTGCAGCGTGTATGTGTGTGTATGCGCCTGTGTGTATGCGTGTGTGTCTGTGTGTATGTGTGCGTCTGTGTGCGTGTGTGTGTACACGTGTCTGTGTGTGTGTGTGTTGT
Organism: Hanleya hanleyi; assembly: GCA_036873755.1. NCBI lineage: Eukaryota > Metazoa > Mollusca > Polyplacophora > Lepidopleurida > Hanleyidae > Hanleya > Hanleya hanleyi. The sequence continues at coordinate 38,521 of JAVTVY010012921.1, forward strand.
GTGTGTATGCGTCTATGTGTCTCCGTATGCAGGCGCACGCTCCTGTGGTGCACCATGTACCCTAGGATGTTCACGAATGTTCCACCATCCCGGCCTGTCAGAAGCTCTCATGTCCTGCATGTGAATAGTCAGTCATATTGTGTGTGTATGCATGTGTGCGTCTGTGTGTATGCATCTGTGTGTGCGTGTGTGTGTGTGTCTACGTGTGTATGTGTGTGTATGCGTCTGTGTGTATGTGTCTGTGTGTATGTGGGTGTATGTGTCTGTGTGTATACGTCTGTGTGTATACGTCTGTGTGCGTGCGTGTGTGCTTGCGTGTGTGTACGCGTGTGCGTGTATACGTCTGTGTGTGTGTGTGTGCCTGTGCGTACTTTTGCGTATGTGTGTATGCGTGCATGTGTGTATGCGTGATGTGGCGGTGATTACGAGCTTGGTAGGATTCTAGATTAACCTGGGAAGGATGGGCAGTTCCATTTGGACCAATCAGCGGTCGAGAAAAAGAACCAATCAGCGGTCGAACAATCAGCCAATCGATAAGCACCGGGTTTTTCCATGCCTCGGAGACTTGGGGTCCCCACGGTAGGCTTTCGACGCGGTCCGCGCGTGCATCCGGGGACTTCACGTCCGCGCCTCCATCCTTACGTTACGTTACGCGTGTGTATATACGTGTGTAACTTTACGTTACGCGTGTGTATATACGTGTGTATGCGTGTGTGTGTGTGTGTGTGGCATGCACACACACGCATACACATAGGCATACACACACACAGACGCATGCACAAATGCATACACATATACACATACGCATAAACACACGCATCTGTGAGGTCACTTCCGCTTCCGTTCACGTGACCGGAACTGACCTTTGACCCCTGCTCGCGCTAACAATACCGGATAAAAATTGCGCGCAGGGATCAAAGGTCAGTTCCAGTCACGTGAACGGAAGCGGAAGTGACCTCACAGATGCGTGTGTGTATGCGTGTGTGTGTATGTGTATGCATTTGTGCATGCGTCTGTGTGCGTGTATGCCTATGTGTATGCGTGTGTGTGTATTACAAGCGTCTAGTCCGTCATTCATAATCCAGCCGTCGTCCATTAGAGAATATCCGCGTCCATAATCCAAAGACCTATTCCATTTTCCATATAACAGAATTAGCACCAAATTCAAAAAGACAATCATAGTATACATAAACATAGGCTTGTTTCCTGCAAGAGAGAAGCGGTCAACAGTTTTCAATGATGCGGGCAAGACATCATGATGTTCCAAAAATATCAAATCCGTATCGCTGATCAGTATTCTTAATCCATAATATTCGTTGTAAAGTCGTCATCTAAAGAATGATGTAGCTCAGTCACGCTTTGATTGTGACTGTTCATATGAGTACCATGAGGATCTTGAAGTACATGGGTTCATACGGCCCCTAGCCCCGGGTTAAGCGGAATTAGACACAAGTTACGAAACGTATCGCCATAGATCTTGCACGCTACGTTCGTATTTTGCTATCAGCATGCGATATGTATCGCCAAATTTGAGAAACTTTGAGTGGAGGCGCTTGGTGGAATAGCCCTGTTTTATAAGTTTCTGCAACAATGTTTTGTGACGTTGATTAAAATCATCACATTTAACACAAGATCTAGCAAATGCTACTAAGCGAGATATGTATGCGCCATATGCAGGTCCCACTGGAATATTACTATCCAGAAAGGGATAGTTTACGATGTCGAAATTTTAATCATCTCTTTTGTCATAAAGTCGACGTGAGAGAATGCCCGCTTCATTTTTATAGAGATAGAGATCTAAATAAGATGTGCCTGTAGGGCTATCTGTAGTTTCCTTCAAATCCAGTGAAGGTGGATATATATCCTTCACTGCGTCATTTATATAGCGATTATCCACAGCGAGAAGACACACATACACACGCACACACACACACAGACACACACACAGACGCATACACACATGCATACACACACAATATGACTATTCACATGCAGGACATGAGAGCTTCTGGACATGGACCTGATAGAAGTCCGGAATGGTGGAACATTCGTAAACATCCGGGCACTTTTACATCCGGGAACTTTTACATCCGGGTACATTCGGGTTCTTGTACATCCGGGCTCTTGTCAATGACGTCCGCGCCTACATCTGGGTACTTCTATCCGGGTCCTTTAGCTGTGTGTTCCATACGGGTACATCGGGATTTACACGGGAACCGCCGGGTAGTTACGGAGGTGCCCGAAGAGACACGGAGGTGACCGAAAATGTCACGGAGGCCACCGAAGAGACACGGAGGTGACCGAAGATGTCACGCAGGTCACCGAAGAGACACGGAAATCCATCCGGGTTAACACGGGAATAGCCGGGTAGTTACGGAGGTGACCGAAGAGAAACGGAGGTGACCGAAGATGTCACGGAGGTGCCCGGAGAGACACGGAGGTTACCGAAGATGTCACGGAGGTCACCGAAGAGACACGGAGGTGACCGAAGATGTCACGGAGGTTACCGAAGAGACACGGAGGTGCCCGAAGAGTCACGGACGTCACCGAAAAGACACGGAGGTGACCGAAGAGACACGGAGGTTGCCGAAAAGACACGAATGTCACGGAAAAACGTATAAAAGTGGCAATTTTTACGGCATTCATCATTTCCAGATCCACAGCCGATATGTTCTCTTGCACAACTTGCCAGAAGCTGTTTACTCGCCCAGAAGATTTGCGACGACACGAGTCCTCCATCCACAACGGTACACTATATACTTGTATAACCTGCGCACGGTCATTTAATCGGGAAGATGCTTTACTGCGCCACGAACGCTCACTCCACGAGGGCGCGAAGGAACAATGTAATGAATGTGGTCAACTCTTCAAACGACCCAGTCAGTTAAGACCGCACCAACGTTTGATTCATGGTCCGTCACCACGGTGTGAGCGACAACTTCCCACTAAAGAGGCACCCAGGAGGGTCGGACCTAGTGAAGATGAGCCCGTAGAGACGAATGCCACTGGTGATGCGATCACGGAGAGCCCGTCTATACCCACAGTTCAGAAGAGCCTAGATATCCAGCCGGTCCCTAGCATTACTGTTCCCAGTCATACGCCTGACAACAACGAACATTTTCTGGAAGATGCGGTGGATGTTCCCAGCGATCTCTTACAGGACGCCCATCCAGTGAGTGACATCTATCAGCGCCATTGGCCCGTGATACGGCACTGTTTCCACCGTCATCGCCCTATTCAAGATATCTACAATTTCCGACTGACTGACCTCACCCGTCTACGCAACTACGTGGAGGCCATCTTCAATGACCAAGCTAGGTCCTTCAAATTAAATCTGGCGTTTGGTTATGTACTGCAGCATAAGGAGACAGATCAAGTCCGATATTTTTACCCGAGCAGTAACATCCAGGTATTTGACCAACCGCTTACCATCATTAACCGGGCGTCGCTAGAGACGATGCTGGAGAAACTGGACACCGTGGATCCCTTGGGATGGGCCTATGAGCAGCGCCCCAACACCAAGTGGACAGTGGAGAGGGTGACGAATGTTACGTTCTTCGTGACCAAATTACGGAATCTTCCCATCGGGTGAATGTATTCACCCATGCACTGATAGATACTCAGAATGCACAAACAACTATCTGAGGATTTGTTGCCTCAACGGTATCCTGGGCTGCCCGACGATGATTAGAATAAACGGTTTCAAAGCGAACATGACCGAAGATGGAACTTTCTGAAATGGAGACTTCTGATTCGACAAGAATACATCTAACGGACAGGGACGAATATGACAGATGCAAATGGTGGCCTCTGATTGGACAAGAGTCTTCTTGAATTGTAAATATACCCAACGCGGCTCCCCCAGCGTGGGTATGATGTAACATTGGGGAGAATAAACTATATGAAAAAACTTCTTGTTGTTGTTGTTCTCTCATGTCTCATCCTTGTTGTTGTTGTTGTTCTCTCTCCGGTCTATATCATGGAGTTATGTTAGAGTGTCAAGGCGTAACGAAGGGCGTCACTGCATTTCGAAGAATTAGTGACAATTCCATGGAATATCAGAGCTTCTGAGCTATTTCACTAGGGCGTTGAAGCATTAAGAATGGCGTTGGCGGGCGTTGCTACAAGATGACACTTCACACGACGCATTCGCACCGCGGATGGTCCATTTCTACACCAAATAACATCCTTCACTGCTAAAAAATGCCCACTTTCGCTACTACTCCTACTGACGACGTCTCAGATGCTGTGGATATCCCTCAAATCGGGGTCTATACCCCGAGAGCTACAACATGACACCTCCCACGACGCATTCGGACCAAGGATGGTCCATCTCTACACCAAATACCATCATTCTCTGCCCCAAAATGCTCACTTTCGCTACTACTCCTACTGATGACGTCCCCAATGACGTCACAGATGTTGTGGATATCCCTCAAATCGGGGTCTGCACCCCGATAACTACAAGATGACACCCCACACGACGCATTCGGACCGAGGAGGGTCCATCTCTACCCCAAATACCTTCCTTCACTGCCCCAAAATGCACACTTTCGCTACTACTCGTACTGATGACGTCATCGATGACGTCACAGATGCCCCCAAATCGGGGTCTACATCCCGAGAGCTACAAAAGGACACCTTGCAGGACGCATTCGGACCGAGGATGGTCCATCTCTACCCCAAACTCACCTCCACGCACCCCCCCCCCAAATGACCACTTTACTTACTACAACCAACTGCGCATGCGCAGATTGACGCGACTTGCACTTAAAACACGCCATTCTGACTCTACCCCACACAAGCTTCAGTTTGATACCTCCCACGACCCATTCGGACCCATAGCGGTCCATCTCTACCCCAAACACACCCCCACATACCCCCAAAATGCCTGCTTTCTATACTACGGCCAGACTGCGCATGCGCAGAATATTGAATACGGACGAACCATTAGTGCAGTCGGATGCTCCTCCACGAGAGCTTCAAAATAAGACCTCATACGACACCATAGGATCATTAGGGGCTCACCTAGACCCCAAAACGTCCACCCCGTATGGGCCTATACCCCATAGCCATGCAGTATAGGCCTATGGGCTTACCCAGGCCTCGGTGAACTTTTTCCAAAAATTTCACCGTTTCGTTTCGAAACCCTTCCCATCGTGTTCTAAATGACGAGACGTGAAAAACAAATCCAAACAACCCATATCACAATGAACGTGTGTGAATTTCCCAGGTTGAACCTATACCCCCCATATAGCCAGTATGGAGCTTTGTGAGCCTATATACAGACCTCGGTGACTTTTCCAAAAATTTCACCGATTTGCTCCGAGACCCTGCCCATTGTCATTTTCTTGGCGAGACGAGAAAAACGAGACCCCACAAGCCATAGTAACAGCCACAAAAAAATTTTGACCACCCCTCCCCCAATATAGCCAGTATGGCACTATATGGGGCTATATACCGGTGACTTTTCCCCAAAATTTCACCGATTCGCTCCGGGACCCCTCCCATTGTGTTTTTCTCGGGCAAGACGAGAAAAACGAGACCCCACAACCCATAGTAAAGCCCACAAAAAAAATTGACCACCCCTCCCCCCATACAGGGTGTATCAAAAAAAACGGAGTCCTAGTACGATGACATATTTTTCATTGAGCAAAGGAGAAATCTATTTTTTTGTTGATTTGTCATCAAGACCGACCCTTTGGGACTGACCAGCTGAACAATTCAATGATCTGTGATCAAGCATGTTAGAACAATAGCTATTCTTCAATTATGAGTGAAATGTGACTTGCGCCAGATTTGGTTTACATCATTCGTCTGCCCTTGAAAGAAAAGAAATACGGTGTACAAATGAAATGTCTTTTATCCACTCTGAATTCATTGACATTTTGAAAACAAAACGGTGTACAATTAAAATTTCTTTTAACTCTGAATTTAACAAAAAGGTGTACAATTCAAATGTCTTTTTAACAGACAATTGAATCTCAATCTTCAACGTGTCCTCCATTTCTCTGGATGCAGGTACACGCACGTTCATTCATTGCCGCCACGGCCCGTCTGATAAGTGCCTGGTTCTGCCTCAGGTTGTCAACTTCTGTTATGATGCGCTGTTCCAGGTCATTGAGATCTGCTGGAGGCGTGATGTACACCCTGGACTTTAGGTAACAGTTAAAAGAAATTTTAATTGTACACCGTTTTGTTTTCAAAATGTCAATGAATTCAGAGTGGATAAAAGACATTTCATTTGTACACCGTATTTCTTTTCGTTCATGGGCAGACGAATAATGTAAACCAAATCTGGCGCAAGTCACATTTCACTCATAATCGAAGAATAGCTATTGTTCTAACATGCTTGATCACAGATCATTGAATTGTTCAGCTGGTCAATCCCAAAGGGTCGGTCTTGATGACAAATCAAAAAAAAAAATAGATTTCTCCTTTGCTCAATGAAAAATATGTCCTCGTACTAGGACTCCGGTTTTTTTGATACACCCTGTATAGCCAGTATGGGGCTATATACAGACCTCGGTGACTTTTTCCCAAAATTTCACCGATTCGCTCCGGGACCCTGCCCATTGTCATTTTCTTGGCGAGACGAGAAAAACGAGACCCGACAACCCATAGTAAAGCCCACGAAAAAAAAATGACCATCCCCATACCCCATACAGGCATTTCCCCGTATATTGTATAATACAGACCCTATTGTAGGGGTAAAGTCCGAGTTCCGCTTTTTATATTTTCGGAAAACAATCCTAATTTTACATGCCCCCACCCCATTGACTGGATAGGCAGGCCCCGATAAGCCCGGGACCGATATTAGCCCTTTTGGCTAGAGTTGATAGGTGTTTTCCCCTATTTTAGGGGTAAAGTCCGTATTCCGCTTTTTATAGTTTCGGGAAAAAATCTTAATTTTACATGCACCCACCCCATTGACTTGATAGGCAGGTCCCAATAAGTCCTGGGACCGATATTAGCCCTTTTGGCTAGGGTTGATAGGTGTTTTCCCCTATTTTAGGGGTAAAGTCCGTATTCCGCTTTTTATATTGTCGGGAAAAAATCCTAATTTTACATGCACCCATCCCATTGACTTGATAGGCAGGTCCCAATAAGCCTGGGGACCGATATTAGCCCTTTTGGCTAGGGTTGATAGCTGTTTTCCCCTATTTTAGGGGTAAAGTCCGTGTTCCGCTTTTTATATTTTCGGGAAAAATCCTAATTTTACATGCACCCACCCATGACTGGATGCCCCTTCACGAATGCTTCACTTTGATACCTCACCCGACCCAATCGGACCATGCAACGTATTTGAAGGCTGGGGACTACTTTTCCTCCGCGGAAGCTTTCTTCCGCGAGCGCATTACCGCCAGACCGCATCACCGCGAAAGAATACATGCCCAGGGCCCTTTGCCGGAACTATAGTTACCCAGAGTTACCTCCCCTAGATTGGAACTCTTCTGTGCTGGAGGTAGTTTTTGGTGTCTTGAGCTGGTGGCGCCCCCTGGCGGAACTATAGTGCACTTGACCTCCTCGTGACCTGAACAACGCCACCTGTCGCCACCAAGAGTTATCTCCCCCGGCAAAAGTTGAGTTTAAATGCGGAGACACTACTACTGACAGATCAGCTCAAACAACTCATATGATTTTAATGGATGAGTATCGTGGACGTCTGATGGGGTAAAGGTCTCAACATGGGGTAAACCTTGTAAATGCAAGAATATTCAGAAAAACTAACCTGTAATGCCCGACGTTATAGTGACTAGTTTTAAATTGCAAAGTGCCAACTTTTCCCCAGTATTTGTTTTATCTGATTTATTGTTAACTCCAGTACAGTCTTCATCAATTATCAATTTCATATGATATCCGCCAGAAATTGCCGTGTTTGGCCCCCACAATTTCATTCAGCTTGGCATTAATGCAACAACGCATTGATGAAATGACCTTTTCTTGCAGAGGTGTTAGAAGTTGTCTTTGATTTAAACTGACGAGAAGATGGTTTCATCGGAACACCAATATTTGAGGAAGATTTGTTTGTTTGTTTGTGTCTTTTTTGCCTCTTTGACAGAGTTAGAAAGGCGGAAAATGTGAAAGTTGACACCATAAGATCTTCTCTGAATACGAGCCAAATTTTGAAAAATGAAGAGTAAAATGAAGGTTCCACATTGCGGCGGGGGTCCCATCCCGTTCCCCCCCCGCCCATGTTGAATTGCTTCCGCCGCGCCTGTGAAGATCTCTATAGTGATAACGGAAGCAGTTGTTTGCTATCTGAAGATTTGGCCTATTTAACTTGTCAAATCAAATCAATGTATGTGGAATATATGTCTTTTCAGGTCGAACTCCTATCTTCTCGCTCCTTTCTGACACGCTAGCCGGTGTCCAAACAATACGGGCTCTGTCAGTCGCTCCACGATTCATTCAAGAATTCGATTCCCGACAAAATCGGCATAGCGCCAGCTGGTTCCTGTATGTTTCAAGTGACCGATGTTTTGGATTTTACTGTAGTTTAGCTGTTGCTGTTTATATGATCTCCATCGTCTTTATATCCATTCACATTGGAAAAGGTACGTATATATATATATATTACAAAGTGAGTGATACGAAGCAATACCTAGACTATAACTCCTGTCACCCACGTCACGGCAAAAAACAGGTACCGTTTACTCTGGCAAGACGAATTTGCACTATCGTAACTGATAGTGAATTACGACAGATGAGATTATCTGAACTAAAAATGTCCTTGGTCAAGAGGCATTATCCAGTAAAAGTGATAGATATAGGAATTGAAAAGGCTCGGAAAATAGATATTGAGGTACTCAGATCTTGTGGTCAAAGTAACAAAAAAGATATCTTGCCATTTATTTGTACTTATAATCCAAACAATTTCAACTTTTTTCCGGTAATTCAAAATAATCGAAATATGTTGGAGTCAAAAGCCAGAAATCAAACCAGTTGACTTCGCCATGATTTTTTAACAATATTATATTTGCCGCACACAAAGGCAGTTTCGCTGCATTTATTTACTGTATATATATATATATATGTTTATTCGTTTGTGATGTCTGGTAACAGATGTATCAAGCGAGCCAAGGAAAATATCGTATAAAGTCAAAAAGTCTGTATGTTTTCCTGAACAAGCGATAATTTGGTCACCAACTAATTTAATGTACGAGGTAGAAACACAACTGTGTCCTGATCTGAACTTCAAGATTATTGGAAATTTCTTCCGTTTTCCTCTTTATCGTACGATCTGCAGCATTCATCAACGGCCATCTTTTCAAAGTGTGTGTTTTTCCCCAGAAAACCACTGAAATGTTTCATACACCTACATTAATAAAGAACTGTTTTCTCATACTTGTGAATAATTTGTTAATAAGTATCGTATATGTCTCAACCATGTTAACTAGTAACACAAACCAAGAATCTTACATCCATATCGACTGATAAAAACCTTATAAACGTTCTTATATTCCAGTGCAACGGTAATAACGTTTTAAAAAAATGAAATATCAACAACGGGAGAAGGGTAATCACGGGTTACGATATCATTCAAGGAATGTTTCTTTGCTTGTGGTTAAAAGTTTCGTCAACCACGTATAGATTTGACAACATTTTACCACAAAGCGTATAATTATATAATGAATATCCATTGCGCACCACTTTTAGCACAGTAGATCTGTAGCATGTCTATCAGAATATGACTACCTCTATCGACAAGATAGCTTCAAAACATTTTCACAATCCGGTTCATTCTCATTCATCAACAGTTTCCTTCTGCTTTGATAATCTCTATCTCTTTGTATAAAGTTAACGTTCAAGAGACAACTGGGTGCACCGATGCCACATTAGGTTTTAGTTAGACGAGCTTTACTTTCCCTGGCACACATCATCTACCAAAATACCATACTGGTACTCGTCCTACTGTAATATATGTATCACCTCGGATACCAATCCCTCATCAAATGCGTCATTACACATATGCGTTTTGTTCAACAGTGGAAAAGTGGGATTTACACTTTTGATGATTATGCCATGTTTTCGCATTTGTAGAAATATCCGGTCTGTTGATGGGTCTTGTGCTCATCTATATTATAACACTTGTCGAGATGTTTGAGACAATGATGCGGTCGGTTTGCGAAGTGGAAACTCTGGTAAACTCAACAGCATTAATAACCAAGAATCACTTAAAGAGGTAGTAGTGTGATTATAATTCGGGGTAAACTCAACTTCATGATCTCCTGCAACATTTGAGAAGTCACGAAGTCTTGTATTTGTATAGGGACCAATATTGGTAGATTCTTCAGTTCGGTCTAGTGAACAAGACGCAAACGACGGGAAATGACTGAGATGACGACGGATAGGGCTACCAGGTGTCGATGCAGGTTAGAAGCCGCCACAGCGCGATAAAAGTTCTAAAACGTCCCTTTAAAGCGCCAGACCCGGCATAGCGATGCGTGTTTTTCGAAGTTATCTCTGGCATTGGAGCCAAGTGCGGCTGGGTGCTGCCATGTTTTCTATAGAATGTCAGATGTGTGAGTTCAGTTCCCCTGATATTACAAAATGAGACCACCAATGTTGATCTCAGCTACTAAATATCATTGATCAAGATCTGTTTATATGTTGAATATTTCTTAATGACGCTACTACCTCTTTAACAATATTATCTTCAACCCGTTATCAATTCCTTCGTCAGGGCATAATAGTGACGGTGATTAAGTTCTATTCCTGAGATGAATCTGAAAACAGTTTATCCCGAGGATGAAGTGTTGATTCATACTGTTTCAATGCCTGATGATCCTCTCAGCAATATAAACTCTGTCCGTATATACGTTTTACTCAGTTTGCGGGACCATAGACTGGACTACTTGAAATAACTTGAATAATTTAACAATTCAGATTTATGCGAAGTCTCCAGATACCAAAACACAATAAATATATAAATATACTAAATCATGTTACCGACATCTGGCTCACAATCAACCTGATATACGACAAAATCAATAGCATTATTCTTTTCAATTGACAAGCCGAATTACTTTTTTTATAATGTTCTATTGGTATCGTTTTTCCCAGATGACATCCGTGGAGAGAGTAATATCTTACAGCAATAATGAACCTGAAAGTGTGAGAGTCTCCGCCAATCCCCCGTCGTCAAATTGGCCGACCACAGGGAATATATCCTTCACAGATGTCTCTCTTCGGTACCACGAAACAGGACCTCTTGTGCTGAATAACATGAGTTTCGAAATAAAGAATGGAGAAAAGGTATCCACAGCAAGCGATTTCATATTCGTGTCATCTTCCAATGATAACGTCAACAGTAGTAAGAGAGGGACAGTTGAAAGCCACCGAATTTGCGGTGCTGTTACTTAAATACTAGAGAAACGCCGCCATCTTGGTGCGGTGCGGTTGTGAGAGAGGGACAGTTCAAAGCCACCGAATTCGCGGTGCTATTACTCCGCCGCGTTGGTGCGGTGTCGGCCCGGTGTCGCCGCGGGCGCCGTTCGTCGACGCGTGACTAACGCGTATAACGCCCGCGGGCACGTGACTCGCGGTGTAATTACAGCCTATCGACCTATCTTCAAGACTCCACCATAGCTAGATCACCATAAGTAGACCACCCTGTCCCCATAAATAAGTCGCCATATAGTCGTATGGCCTCATATAATCGGGGTGGTAGGTAGAGACTATCTTTGTAACTAGGTGAGTAGGTCGAGGTGTCGTCAAGGGTCAGATGATCAACTGATAAAATAACCAATGCGTATATAAAGACTTCTCGTGCGCTTCCCACTTTATTCTACGACTGTCGCACCTGTATAAGCCGATATGTATAGACTAATGAGTAACCTTTACGCTTTAGTGAGCGGTGAAGGAAATTCTCCTCGAGTAACATTTCAACGTATACGGCATAATGGGCAGATTATAAAACCTTATGGCGTTGCCATACGACTGACGAGAGATGGATGGTTTTCATTCAAACAATTCCTGCCTAGAGTGGATAGAATGATTCAGGCTAAAGAGACGGTTGAAACTCCATTCAAGCTACAAGATAATATATACATAAGCACTGCAGCGTATGAAGAGGAATGGCTCGTCCACATAAGAGAGTGGTACCTAAAATCACCAACCAGCGAGTTGAAACCGGGTCGGAACGGACACACGCTGAACACGAAAGGCTGGGATATGTTGAAAACACCCATTCCTATCATTGAGACCAACATGATTGAAATAGAACAGCGTTCCGTCAGCAACGAATTCGACAAGTCTATCACAGGACCAATTCTCCCACCTAAACCAGTTGGATCTGCCGCGAGTGATCTACCGAGCGAAAATTTGGTGAATGATAATGGCGGATATTCATACGATGAAGCGGACGGCGTCTCTATGTGCGGTATTTTACACCGCAACCAAATGGAACAGTTTTATTGTGACACGTGCAATCCCTTTGGGGCTGGACTACTTCAGCGATGAAAACTCGAACAATGTGAACATTAGAAGAAAGACTGTTCCTATTTCATCATTCATATATGGGACTTCATAACGTTAAACATTTTTTCCTAACCCTTCACGCTATTAATGGGAGAAGGCTTCGTATAATAAGTGAGACTTGTGTATACCGTTATTAACTGTAAGACTGGTCGATCTCGCTTAAAATCAAATCGGTTAACGGAATTTCTCCTATTTGTTCGGGTATTCCCCCGTGCTACGTCGTATGACGCCACAGCCAATGGTGAACGGTTGCACAATCCCGACGCTATGTTGTACAATTCACCTGATTTCACTATCATCTGATATAGAACAAAGAATTTCCATGACGTATAATCAATATGACAGCAATGAGAAAATAATCATGACAGCAGTGAGGACAAATTCTGCCGAATCAACGTTATTATTAAATATTCTGCAATATTGAGTCAATGCCGCATTTTCATGTATAACCTATTCCCCTACTTACTCATTCTGTCAGTTGTATTAAAAGTTTTCAGTTTATACCGTCACATTTCTGTGTGCGTTTTCAATACTACTAGTGTATACCCATATTCTACTACAGCACGTTGTCAATTGAAAACTGTATACAATGTTTACAGCTTATAAAACTGGACAGTCTCCTCGGCTTCGGGGATAATGACGTCACCAAATACTGCCCCTGACCTAACAGACATATATCCTGTTGTGTGAAACATACTGTTACTCGCTTATTTTTCTATATAACGTCATTCCTAATTCTGTATCGTTGGCGTGTATATTTTTCTGGAAAACATTTCGAAAGTCTGTCGACATTGCATTTTTCGACTATTGTATATAAGCCATCATGTCCTATACGAACATGCAACAATCTCTGACCATCTTACTTTACAGGTAAAGCACTTCAACTTTGTCACCTGAACATATTATGTCAACCTGTACCCTTGATATATTCACGTTTGTCTATCACAATACCAAAGTAACCTCCTCAACATAGTCTAAGTCACTGTAATGTGTCAGCGATCATCAAACATTTTTTTACCCCGTGAAAATGTCAACTTTATGTCTAATGTAAGAATTAATAGAGCGTGCCATTCTCTCGTACTCTACAGATTTGCGAGTTCAACGTATGAAAGTCTCGTTAACGATCTATAATCGACTATAGGCCAAATGACATGAAGGAGAGGTCAACCTCATTAGTTCCGCCCGACTGGAATTGAATACGACACTCTGTTCACAGTTTATACAATCTTGAGACAAGTTTGAAAGCGCTGAACTAGAACTTCGGGGTCATAAATAAGCCTTTAAACTTGTGCAAGGTGTAAAATAGTGAATAAAACAGCATAACCAGTGTCTTTTTGTTGATAAAATATTTGTTGTTATTATTAACGTCAAAGCTTTATGGAGGCGCAGCTGGAAACTGGAAATGATCTTCTTCAATCGACTTTCAGTGACAGACATAGACTATGAGGAAGCACTCAGACAGACGATTAAGATGCGGAAATGCTTATTCGATAAGTTGATTGATGACGGTGATAGCGAGGACTCCGAATAAAGACCCCAGTGGAAATATTCGTACATAAACATTGAATGGAAGGCTAGATATCGAAATGATACCCACAACAATGGAGATGTATTTCATATAAGCAGTTTTCTCCCATTATTTGCTCAGTGCTATGAGTTGATGAATAAAGCGATTATTTAGTAATCTTCGTATTGCTTTGCCCCTATTTTATACTAGTCACATAATTCCTCCTCCTCCTCCTCCTCCTCCTCCTCTCCCTCTTCCTCCTCACACACACACACACACACACACACACACACACACACACGCACGCACACACACCTCCTCGGGCAAAAGTGTCTTTTACCATTATGTCTATTTTGGTCGGACAGGAATCGATTTCTGATAAACTAGAAATCATTGGCGTTATTGTACGCGTGTGAATTTTGGGCGTATGAATGTTTAGCACGCCATAGCATGAACATCAACAGTCGAAAATTGAATAACACGGGACCAACTCTAGAACAGGACTGGTGTTCAGAATATATATATATTATTTTGTTATCGAGAACGAGTGTAAATGTTAATAGTTAAAATAGTGAACAATGGCGATGTTTGGATGTGTACGGATGAGTTGTCTGATTAAGAATTCGCAAAAAGCGAATTCAGGGCGATTGCACGCTCGAATCGAAATCCATGTCACCACGGACATCGGCAGCGCTTCTCGAGAAAGCTCGTGTACGGATATGCCGGGAAAACTTACCTTCTATCGCGGGGACAAACTGTTTGAGTTGATTTCCCAGTTTTCAACAACAGTCTCGCCCTAAGAAGGTACCATTTTCGTACACGCAGTAATCGCCTCAGACGTCGTAATGCGCTTTTGTTAAATGAGCACGTAGTATAACCGATTTACTTTCCTTAACATGACAATAATCCTCTAAAATGGGGACTGCACCGATTGTACATTATCTCCTTTTCCTTGGGTGAACAAACATTTGTAGGATTTCATACTATGAGTCGACTTAGGACCGTTTTTCAATACAGAGTTAACTTGTTCATGGTATTGCATGAACAGTATGAGGGGGGTCCGCTTTAGCGTTAAAGCCTAATGTATGTAAGTGTGTAGTTTACACATATCGTATTTCGCTTTCACGAAATTAATGCACTCACCGTCGAAGGTCCCACATGCGCGTCGTTTCGAGGGCGATCGCCAGGGGCTCGTGATATCAACATTGTTTGAATCCGGCCCACAAATCTGTTGTCGGATTCGTTCCAATTCGCAGTCCCATACTTTTGTGAGACCGTTCACGAATTCGTCTTCGTCCCAGCTGAAATAGGTACAAATGGGAGTCATACACTTTACGTTATCAAAGCACCCTGGAGTAGAATAGTCATAAGATTCAAATCTGACTTATCCCCCGAAAATTCCTAACATGACTCGCTATAACATCGTATGACGTTGTCGTACAACGCGCCTCTCTCTCGGCTATCGAACGGCGTTAGATTCATCCCCGTAACCCTTCCCGTTTTCAAGATATTGAGATTTTTCCGAAATTCGTGCGATTCATCTTGTGACGTCACTATGACGTCACCATGGTGATTCAACGACGCGTCTCTCTCCTGGCTATCCAAAGACGTAAGTTTCAGCGCAGTAGCCCTTCCCGTTCCAGAGAT
>JAVTVY010012922.1:0-55029 GCA_036873755.1 Hanleya hanleyi
AACATTTTATCCAGGAGAGCTTTTGATCACTCTCCTGGAAATTGGAAAAGAAATGGATAGTGATATTGCAGGGAGTGATCACTCTAACATTACCCCATCTTCATTTTATCAAGTGAACTTCTACATTCCCACTTCGAACTTCCCTTGATATATCTGGTCCCCTTTGATGTCCAAAGAACTTATAAATAGACACGAGACATCGCTGACCTTGAAAACATTTGAATTTCGAAATGAGTCGTAGAAGAGCGTTATTGATTGGCTGACCTATATAGTGGGCTAATACAAACATCATATTAAGAGGAATGACGCCGCTAATTGAGGATGATGTCACTCAACTCACAATCGGCGCGTACTTTCTGATCGGTTCGTCTTTCATTCGTGGGTGAAATTTACACCACGGATTTTGAACACTGAAGGGGGTCACATAAATCAGGGCAGGTTCGAAGTGGGAATGTCGAAATTGGATGTATAAAATGAAGATGACATTACTTAACCAAAACAGAATCCGGGAGAGTGATCAACTGCTCTCGCCGATTTTATAAACACAAGAGTTTACTTACAGTACAAGAAATTCTTACAGTACAAGAAAGAGAATTAAACTAGAATGAAAGACATTTTAATGGTTGGCTGCAGAAGTTTCTGGAAATGGCCCAGAAAGTATTTGTTACATTTATTTCTGTGTGTTTCAAGATATAACATTGCTTACCAAGGAAGATGTGATTGATAAAAACATGTTTTGAGAGATGTACAAAGTTGTATGGAAATCTGAATGCTGAAAATGACACTGATTATCCCCCTTTGGATTATGGCATCAGTTGTGTTATGGTGGTGGTGTGACGTGTGTGCTGTGTCTGGCTAGGCCGAGGTAATTACACTGTGTCATTCTTCCGTCGGCACTGTCACTAAACCATCAAGAACAGTGTAAAATCAGGGGGAGATAAGCTAGACCTGTGGGTTTTCATATTGTCACCGATAGTAGTAAATTATGATAGCAGTTTTCTTTTCGCAAGTAAGGTGCAAAACATTCTCCAAAGGTGAAACCGACTCTCCACATTAGTTTCTCTTGCTCCTTTTGTGGAATGAAAACAAAACATTGTGACCAAAACACCTTTGGATTTCACCTTTAAGCATATGCCTCTTTGGAGTGTGATCAGTGATAAACCAATGTGTATCCTTGCATTTTTTTCTTATCTTTTCTCGGCAGTCCAATGAGAATATTGGTAGGACTGGAAGTGGTTTTGCATGGGATGACCCTGTATCCAGTTCCAAGGGTAGCGTCCATAACCAGCCAATTCATGACCCATTAGGCAGTGATGTAGACGAAGATCCATTCTTTGACGACCCTATGCCATCTTCAAACAACCCTGGTCTCCGAGCTATCAGGTACTTACATATTTGTGTCATTTACCAGTCATCACATGTAATATTTTCCATGTGAAACCCATACAGGCCAATGAAACATTTTGTTTGTGGGCGAAGACTCCTGAAAACACTGGTACTGTGACGGTGATACATGTCAAATCATAGTATGTCCTGCTCCGAAGCTGGAACATTCATTTCCACACTTATTATCCCATTAGGTTGACAATGCCCGTTTTGATCAATGGAGATAATTTTGCTGAATTTCTTTTCAGGAAAAAGGGTTGACTCGCATGGCTCAGATTGACAACCAGAAACAATAGACATTTTTTGGGGGTCAAGTTGTATCAGAATTTATCTGACACCAGAAGGTTTTAGTGTGTCAGTGTACAAAACCTACATACAGGTGAAGCCATTCATCCCAATGTCATAGCATTGAGGAACTCCTGTAACTATTGCTCCATATTTTGTTGTAGTCCATGCTGATAGACTGATGTGTGTATGTAAGGTGTGAAATTGTTTCTATCTGTAATGCTGTAAGGCAGTCACATCAAATGTTCGCGTAGCTGAAGCACGTCAGGGTTTACTGGTGTAAGATGATCAGTTGTATTCAATCCTGCTGCTTACATTCTCCCCCAGACGTGGGATACTGGCCAGCTCGTTTGAGAGATTAGCTGCTGATGGTGACCATGGGAGGTCCTTAATTCCTGTGCCATCCTCGAGGAGAAGGTCAGTCTTTACAACAGCATGGTCATCCTTGACCCTCAGTGAAGTATTGTGGGCAAGAAAATGGCTTGAGACCTGAAATGCAAACCCTAATGTCATGGCATGGCACCACAGCATGGATAGATTTTGACCTTCACTACAGCATGGTGAACCATGACCCCAAAGAAGATGGTGTAAGATCTGGCATTCAACCCCTCATGGCATGGCACCATAGCATGGATAGATTATGACCTTTACTACAGCATGGTGAACCATGACCTCCAGGGAAGTATTGTGGGGAAGAAGTTCGTGTGAGATCTGGCATCCAACCCCTGATCTCCTGGCATGGCACCATAGCATGGATAGATTATGACCGTCACTACACCATGCTGAATCATGACCTTCAATGAAGTATTGTGGGGAAGAAGTTGGTGTAAGATCTGGCATTCAAACCCTGATCTCCTGGCATGGCACCATAGCATGGATAAATTATGACCTTCACTACAGCATGGAGAACCATGACCACCAATGAAGTATTGTCAGGCAGAAGTTGGTGTAAGATCTGGCATTCAAACCCTGATCTCCAAGCATGGCACCATAGCTGCTAAACATGGATAATTTATGACATTTACTACAGCATGGTGAATCATGACCTTCAATGAAGTATTGTGTGGAAGAAGATGATGTAAGATCTGACATTCAAACCCTGATCACCTGGTATGGCACCATAGCATGGATAGATTATGACCTTCACTACAGCATGGTGAATCATGACCTTCAATGAAGTATTGTGGGGAAGAAGTTGGTGTAAGATCTGGCATTCAAAGTCTGATCGTATGGCACCATAGCACAGATAGATTATGACCGTTACTACAGCATGGTAAACCATGACCTTCAATGAAGTGTTGTGAGTAAGAATATACATGTAGTGTAAGATCTGTCATTCAACCCCTGATCTCCTAGCATGGCACCATAGCATGAATAGATTATGACCTTCTCTGCAGCAAGGTGAACTATGATCTTCAATGAAATATGTGGTGAAGAAAATCGTGTAAGATATGGTATTCAAATCCGGATCTCTTGGCATGGCACCATAGCATGAATAGATTATGACCTTCACTACAGCATGGTGAATCATGACCTTCAAAGAAGTATCATGGGCAAAAAGATGATGTAAGATCTGGCATTCAAACCCTATGTCATGGCATGGCAACATAGCATGGATAGATTATGACCTTCACTACATCATGGTGAACCATGACCTTCAATGAAGTATTGTGAGTAAGAAGTTGGTGTGAGATCTGGCATCCAACCCCTGATCTCCTGACATGGCACCATAGCATGGATAAATTATGACCTTCACTACAGCATGGTGAATCATGACCTTCAGTGAAGTATTGTGAGTAAGAAGATGGTGGAAGATCTGGCATTCAAACCCTGATTTCCTGGCATGGCACCATAGCATGGATAGATTATGACCTTCACTATGTACAGCATGGTGAACCATGGGCTCCAATGAAGTATTGTAAGAAGATGGTGTAAGATCTGACATTCAACCCCTGACCTCCTGGCATAGCACCATAGCATGGATAGATTATGACCTTCACTACAGCATGGTGAACCATGACCTTCAATGAAGTATTGTTTGGAAGAAAGGTCTGGCATTCAAACACTGATCTCATGGCACAATAGCATGGATAGATTATGACTTTCTCTACAGCACGGTGAATCATTACCTCCAATGCAGTATTGTGGAGAGGAAGGTGTAAGATCTGGCATTAAAACTCTGATCTCGTGGCATGGTGTCTGCATGAAACATTGACTGTAACCTGCTATGTTATGGTTTAAGTTACAGTCGATCTAAATCTGTTACAGTGTTGACAGGATCACATTTCCACATATGTTTGTGAAATACTCCTTTGTAAACTATACATGTACTTTTACAGCTGGAAACATTATCAGTCCTTTTCAGTCACAATACCACATTACTGTGGGGACCTTTCTGACTGTGCACCATTTCTTAGATCATATCACTACCCAGTGGCAGGGGCGGATTTTCATTACAACGTTGTACTGTGACGTTATGCAACAATCGGATTAACATTTCCATTCCAGCCTGTGACATTATGCAACTATTTGATTTCCATTACAATGTCGTTCCGAGATGTTATGTAACAATTGGTGAGGTTATGGAGCCACGCGGGGACAGACAGACAACTCCTTTTATAGTATAGATAAGGCCTTCTAAACCTATGTGATTTAATCTGGACTGTGGGTATTCCTCATTCATGTAACTCGCCAAGCTTAAGTTTTCTGTTGCCATTACCGCAACCATAATTGCTACACTCGTGTCCGTGGTAGTAGTGCTCCAATCAGATAACCTTGCTGCGATATCATTCGTTGATCACTCTGTGGAGGTCTGATTAGTAGTTTTCAACTCATGATGTCACACCTGTTTTGCAGTGAAGAGCGAACTTGCAGCATAGTATGTAGGCCCTATATGTGTTTATCTTCATTACCAGTGCATCATGGTACATGCCATCAGGGCATTTATCGAACAGAAATAATATATCCGTGCACAACATCCACATAGCTGTTGTCAGAGGTGTTGTCAAGATTGTTTTGCTTTACTGTACATCTGTGGATACCAAAGACTTTCTCGCTTGGTGCTCAGCAGGAAAAGGATAGATCAAGGACTGGTCGGCCCAGTGTCAGGATAATGTGTCACAGTGACAGGGTCATCATGATATGTTTAATATCCTCTACATGATGGCTGTACATGGATAGTCACACATGTCCAGCTAATCATATCGTAGTTTAGTTTTTTTGTCGCTATATGGCCGAAATATTGCTGAACGTGATATGACTGAAAATTTGTTGAAAGCCATGTTAAAATTCTACTGACTCGCTCACTAACTGGAAAAGTACTCTTTTGGTCACTTATCGAAAAAGCTTTCTCTCCAGCTCACTGGCGATGACCTTGAGGAGACCATACCTTGTATTGACCAGTACATGATTATTTTTTTGTGACAGTGACCAGGACAGAGGTGACCGATCCACAGAGGTGAATGGAGAGTTGAAGGGTGGAGGTAAGGGAGGGGGCAGCATGCTGGGTGACCTACCTCCTCTAACATCAAACAAACCAACAGACTTGGGTACAGCACACCTTGGCATGAGAGGTAAGTCAGTGTCTTAGATACTAGAAGGACACTTTTTCCATCGATATCTTACCCAATAACATTATCCCTATTTTCCCCACCCTAAGATTGTGGAATGTGGATAAAGTCGCGCATCATGTAAATTTGATGAAAAAAAATCGTGAGCGGAAATTTGTCTATGTGCCAGACGCATGCTCTAGTTTGGGTAATAGAAAACTAGGACTATGTGTCTTTTCTGGCACGGCTCAACGGGCAATGTATCATACACTAACAGTGTATAGGCCATCGCTTAGTTCAACTGAAAATACTACAAGCTGAGAGGGATTAACCTCCTTGCACAGCAAGATGAGCAAGAGTTATAAATACAAGCTGAGAGGGATTAACCTCCTCGTCACAGCAAGATGAGCAAAAATTATAAGTACTACAAGCTGAGAGGGATAAAGTGATTAATACGTGTTCAACTCAAACATAAATGGAAGACTTCAAAGGCTGAGGCTGAGGAGAAATTGTATAAATATGGAAGAAACTTAAGCTCAAAGATAGAAGTTTTATTAACGAATGCTGTTTGTTTTGTTCCGGAGATCACATACAGTCCTAGTCTTATATTACCCACAACTCGGGCATAATTTCTGGCGTGTAGACAAACATATTTCCGTTTACGATTTTTTCCATCAAATTTGCATTTCACAATATGAGGGTGGGGAAAATGTCTGGTGGGGATGATATTGTTGGGGAAGATGTCCGTGGGGAATGTATCAGTGTGGAGAATGTCGAGTGGGCATGATGTCACAGATTCAAATTATCAATATCAATATCCAACCACCTCGCTGGGGGTCTAATAACACCCCAGCCACCAGTCAGATTTTTGGACCGGAATCGGGGCCTTCGCGCTCATCGCCGGAAGTGACATCATATATAGTGAAATAGATGTTTACCGAACATTCCGATTACTTTTCAAGTCTGCATAATATACCTCTGTTGACCAAGCGTTAAAAAGAATTATCTGGAGATAATTTTCCCTGTTTATCTGGACAGAGCATATGAAAAGTAGTTCGCTCATGTGCAACACTGAAGGAGTTGTTCGGCCGAATTCAAACTGAACCGTGCGTTCGTTGGTTTTCTCCTATACGTCATAGCAACGTAGTAAAGGTCGACTTCCGCTATTGGAGGCAGGGATGGTAAATGAGCCTGCGAAATGGAGCATGCGCTGTGGGGAGGATGATCAATATCATCTTCAAATGGTAACCACGAAAGTGCCAGAAAGGCATTCAAGACCTGCTGAACAAAAATGAGTGCATTCTCGTATATCATTATCGTGGAATATTTCGTTCTTAACTTCCAATATTATAGCAGCTGTTCTATTAAAAATATAATTATAAACGGAGCTGGAGCAGCATGAACACAATTGATGTGAAATTTATATTATAGATCCATACCTTTTCCTGTCAACAGATTCGTCTAGAAAGATGGAGGATAGTAAAGGGTTGCGACCTCTTGATAAACGAATGGCAGATATGGACTTGAGTAAGTACTGAGAGGTTTTCACTTCCCCCTGCTTCTTTGATTTCACACTCCCAAATAAATGGTGGTGTATAGATTGTCTTTGGTAGCATGGATAGTTGATGAAATTATATGACAACCTGATATTAGGCTTTCACCCGCCTCCAATTTTGTCTCTGCTATGAAGATTTGTTTTATTTAATATCTTTGTTCTGCAGTGCCTAAGACTATGGTTGTTTCAGCAACGTTCGCCGAAAAGCATGAAATGTCTAATTCACATGTTTCTCCAGAGATTAGAGGGCTAATTTTTGCTGCTAAGGCTGTTCATGCTTCCAAAAAAAATCAGAGAACAATCATATTTATTCATTCTGCAGTTCACCTGTCAGCTTGATTCAATGCATATTTCATATAGAATACCTTGTGTCCAACTAAAAATACAAGTAAAAAATAAAAATAAAATCTTTCCTGGCGAGCAGGTGATGATAAACGGATAATTAAGTTTAATGAGCCTTATCTGAGTGTTCAGTTCTCCCGCATTTAGGTTTGATCAAATTCAGTATCATTTGATTAAACTTTGAGGGGTTATTGAATGTTAAAGGTCCTACCAAATACACCCTACACACTTTGCATAAGAACATACTGAGAAGCTTTGTAAAAAACAAGTTCATATTCTTATCTGATGAAAAATGAAATACAGTGGATATTTTATCACAAAGTTAAAAAAAATATACATAAGTTAAAAAAGTATTGAAGCCGTAACCTCTGTCTTATGTGACGTCCGAGTCTGCTTACAATCATGTCATATTCAACATCGATGTGACATTTCGTATTGTGACATACTTAACACAAAAAAGGCATTAAGTACTAGCTTGTGACATTGTTGTCAAAAATGTCACCTAGAACAATCGCTACGATCAATCGTAATCAGACTGACGTCTCTGATCAAAAGATCTGGTCTTCACCGTTTCCAAACAGGTGTGATATTTGATGATTTTGAGTTTGTTACTTTGACCATTCCGAAAAACAGTAAACAGTTATAAAATGTCAAATTTACCCTCCTGCAACAATTTAGCATAAAAAGTAAGGGGTGTGGGTACCAAATATGGTAGGACCTTTAATTATCAGGGCATTCCGCATGCATATGTCATGTATGTAAAACCATCAAATAGTCCAGGAAGAAAGCATATTTTATGGGTTTGATGAAGGCATTTCTACACAAGGCAGATCAATTATCTCCTGTGTTCAACTGGCTATAAGCTCATTTCATGACATGATAGTTGCAAACCATACAGAAATTCCAGGGGAAACCTATCCTTAAAGGAATGCTTCACTCAATTCAAATACTTTCCCATTGTAAAGGTTTTTACTTAAAAAAAAAGGTGTATCAAATATCTGTTGCCAATTAGGACGAAAAAGTATTATTACGTTCATTTCTGTGTCTTATTCCCGAGCATCTGGTTGCTGCCATATTTGAAACAGCCAGTTCTACACAAAAACGAGGCTGCTAGAACTGATGACACTGTATTGAGGATTAGAGCATCATTTTCAGATTTGCCCAAAACAACTTCCACACCGAGCTGTCCATTGTTAAAATTTCAATACCATTTACAATCTAATACAGTAGTGAAATGTGTTTATACGATCAGCGTTAAATTTATGCTCACATAAAAATAGATATTCCATCTGTTTCTCGCTATTTTCATTATGATGACATTGAAGGTCTTAATCTTTGATATAATTTAGAAAACTACATGACATTGGTATGACATTATTGGGTGCTCAGAGCACTACATTACGTCAGCCTACCCATGAAAAATCAGCGCCCAGATACTCAGGAATTAGACAAAGAAATGAATAAAATAAAATAAAATATTTGGCACACTTAACTTATAGGTACACACCTTCACGACAGAAGCGCATTTGGATTGAGTGAAGCATTTCTTTAAGGAAGGGGATTGTCACACACTATCTGTACACATGTATGATGAAACATTAATATCTGGGTTCGAATCTACAGAGGGGCTTCTTTTTACCCTAAGAACTGAGAGTAGCCAGTCCTTCAATGTATGTTTTGCGGAGAATATCCACTTATCTCCCTTCTCCATGAGAAGTTGAATTCCTCTGAAAGGCTGCATGATCTGGGATCACACTGCTCTCTGTGGATAATCAAATAAGATTTAAAATAAGAACCCTAGTTAAATTATTTCCTGGAAAGCATTGCAATAACTTACTGGCTTGCACTAATGCATTGTTTGACCTATTCACTTGCAGGTGATATGGGGGGAGATTTTGAAATTGAATACGAAGACGACTTCCTGAGCACGTAAGCTGGCTTCTGATTTGTCTTGTCGCTGTCCTCGCAAATGATTCTAATCAATCAGAGTACACCAATCAGTGAGATTATCAGTCTGAAGTGAGATGGTTTATATTGGAATGACTGATCCGGACATTTTTAGGTGGACACCACGGTCAATGCTTAACTTTTGACATCGTCGTGCACAAATTTACGTTTCACACAACCATCACTATCTCCAATGCTGCCGACTTACAATGGCAATTCACTTGTGGAAGATTCGTTACTGCGTAGAAGTGCTCTCATTCTTAATAGTGGCTCATTGATATTTCGTTATGCAGCAATTCTAACCTGCCTTGATATCTATCGGTATATAAAAGGAAAACTAGGAAACAGATTCTGCCAGAAAACAGCTCAAGCTATTTGAAAAAGTTCAAGCCTGGTCATCTTTACAAACATGAGGTTGAAAAGACATACAAAGGGAAATATGTTAGTCCAGTGATCCATGTGAACATATTTGAGATTCCTCACCATGCTGCTGTTCACTAAATTTGCTGAAAGGTTAATTTTGAGAATTTTTTTTTTATTTCGGCATGGGAGTTTGGGCACCCATATGCATACCTGTACACTGATACCAAGACCTTCCTGCCTGGTGATGATATCCTCCTATCACCACATTTCAAAGTTGCATTGTGCAGTCATTAACAGTATCTGATTCTTCTTTGAATTGGTTCAGTTCTTTCATTGTGGGTTGTTGGAAACACATCTTGACTATCTGGGGAGATGGAATCCAAGAAGCCTAAGAGATATATGTGTGTGATGTAATGCATGTGGGCATAAGTAACTCTTGAGAAGATATACACTTAGTACTTTGCACAGACCATATCTATATTTTGGTTTCCATTACAGGCAGAGTTTGAGTCAGAAGAGTCCCCGTACAGTCAGCAAATCCGAGCATAAATCTCAAAATGAAAATGGCAGCATAGCGGAAGAGATTGAAGAAGAAATAGACGATGTCTCGATAGAAGCAGATGATCTACTGAAAAGTCAAAACAGTGCAGTAAGTGTTGTTTGGAATTTACTAACAATCTACAAGTGACCGTGCCAGAAGATGCAATGTATCGTCATACCAAAACTCAATTAAGTATTGCATTAACTAAATTGAGAGACAGAAGAGTTATGTTTCGCCATAAAAGTTATGTAGTCTGGATGTCCGATTAATGTTTGTGCTTATAAATCTGAGTGTAGTAAGATTGTTATTGGAGTTGGAATATTTGCATAAATCTTGGATATAGCGGGGTTTGCTGTATCCAATTACTGGTAATATTGTCTGGGTGATGAATTGAATATTCATCTAAACCTGGGATAAAGTATTCCAGTCTAAACACAGGATCTGCCTTGCCAGAGTAAATAATTCAGAAGTGCGCTCATTGTATGTGGACCTACCTTGCCTAGAGTCAGTGCAGCAGTTGGTTCATGCCAATGCTGATCTTCCTTGCCTAGAGGAGTCAATTTAACAGTTGGCTCATGATGCCTATATCTGTCTTGCCTTGAGTAAAGAATCCTGCAGTTGGCTCATGCCAAATATGGATCTGCCTTGCCTGAAGTGAAGAATTCAGCAGTTGGTTCATGCCTATATGGATCTGCCTTGCCTGAAAAGTAAATTGGGCAGTTTTGGTATCTGCCTTGCCTTGAGTAAATAATCCTGCAGCTGGCTCATTCCTGTAGCATGACTGCCCGGTTATTGGACAGGCCCTATTATTGGACACCTAGACCCAGCGGGGCTATTGTCTGGAAATATTACATGACAACTGTAATAAAAATTTAATTTTACAGTTGAGTTACAAAGACTCGCTGATAAATTTCTGTTTACTCACGGAATTTGTGCACGTTAAGCCCTCATGCGGGTCGGAAATAGTCTCACAAATTTGGGTGAAAAAATGCGTCCGAAAATTTCCTCCAGCTTCAGAGTTTCATTCCTGATTGCAGGTTTGATTAAATTCAGCGAAATTTGGCTGAAAATGTTCCCACAAATATGGAGAATCTTCAGTCTGAATCTCAGTGTGCAACACGACCGGAGTTTGGCAGACTGACGATGTATATTTCCCCCCACCACTCCGTCTAAAAATAGAACATTCCCGGGGAGCAGCCAGTTTACGATAGCATGACATGTGGCTTACAGTGGCAATAGCGCTGATTGACAGCCAAGGATAATGGACACTCCCAAAAACTGCAAAATTTGGTACCGGTTGAATCTTTGACGCCCATTCCAAAACTCATTTGTGGGCTACAGTGCGCATTCATGTTTAAATATTCTTGGAGGTTTACTAAAGACTGTGGGACAAACAATTTTACAGTAAGTGGATTAGTTTCAAACAAATCCATCACTGAAAAAGCGTTCAATAACTGGGCGCAAACTTGCATTTTCATACCGTGGATGGTTCCTGCGTTTCAACTATGACGTAAAAATAATTGGGCAGTTCAGGAATCTGCCTTGCCCAGAGTAAATAATTCAGCAGTTGGCTCCTGCCTATATAGATCTGCCTTGCCCAGAGTAAATAATTCAGCAGTTGACTCATTCCCATACAGTGACACTTTGCAGAGGGTGAATAATTCAGCAGTGGGCTTAAGGCCTACAGGGATCTACCTTGCCTAGAGTAAAATAATTCAGCAGTTGGCTCATGCCTATGGATCTGCTTTGCCTAAAGAAGAATGTTATCATCATGAACAGTTCTTGCTGGCAGGTTCTAACAATTTTTTTCTGCTTTCAGTTTGATGACCTCACAACAGACAGAACCATCTCCCAACACGACACAGGCTTTGACTATGCAGAAGACATTGAGTTACCCTGATTGTAAATGTGAGGGCAATAGGACCTCGTTCCACCATCTTGTTAAAGTAGACATTATGTATCAGCAAACTGTATTATGACCTGTTAAAATTTAAGTTATGAACCAGAAATCAAAATATCATTTTGTAACTTGCCAAGAATGAGATCTGTTGCCAGTCCTGAAGTATGTGGGTGTCGACAGACTGTTCAGCCCAGCCCATTGAACTGGTATACCTGTACATTGGCAGCTTGTCATGCTTATGGTGAAATATGTTATTGCAGTTCTTGCCATGGTGCAGATATTGATTTACCTCACCCTGTTAGGTATGTGATCTAACATAGTAATATATTCAACACTCAAAAGGGCAGCAGCAGTGTAGCGAATATCTCAATGGTCCACTTGCTCATTATTGAGAGAACAAGGAAGAGCCTGTCTGTGCAGTGACTCATGACTTCACCTGATCAGCTACTGCTTCGCACATTTTTTCGCTTTGCCCTATCTTTTAACATAGGAGAATATTTTGAACTGGAGATAGCTGGCATATTTTCATGTAACATTTGCCAAATTATACTTTACTCTAAGCATAATGATGCTTTCTTTGAATACAGGGAAAATATAGTACATATGTATAAAATTATGTCAGTTATCACTGGTTCAAAATAATCTCCCAGGTTAGAAGATGGGCAAAGTAAAAAATATTTGAACCAGTATCTGATCAGCTGAAGTCACAGGTCACTGCACAGACAGGCTCTGCTTTGTTTTCTCAATAATGTGCAAGTAGACAACTGATATACAGATTACAATAGAGTTTTTATAGAATTTAACAACAGTGAATCATGGGATATTTTCCAGCTTCAAAGCATTTGATTCGTCAATTCAAATTTTCAAGAGGAAATCTGTGATTTTCATTGGCCAGTGAATGAAACTTTGCAGACAATCCAGTTGCTGTTAAGGTTCATCGACACTCCGCAAAGCATATGCTGAAACAACAGTGGAAGCTTTAGGAGCAATAAATCTAGGAGTATTAAATGTCAATTAAAACTTTGATATTTAGCAATATTACATGCATTACTATTGGCTTCAACATGTTCAGATATTATTATATTTATTAGCCCACCATCACCAGATGGTGGGCTGTTCAAATCGCCTTTCGTCCGTGGTCCGTCGTCCGTCAGTCAGTCCGTCGTCCGTCCGTCCGTAAACAATTCTTGTTATCGCGATTTCTCAGGAACTACTGCGCGGATCTTTCTGAAATTTGGTACACAGGTTCCCCTTGGGGTCTAGTTGTGCAGATAACTTTTCTGGTCCGATTCGAAAATCCAAAATGGCCACAGGGCGGCCATCTTGGATTTCCCCATGAAACCTTGTTATCGCGATTTCTCAGGAACTGCTGTACAGTTTTTTCTGAAATTTGGTACACAGGTTCCCCTTGGGGTCTAGACGTGCAGATACCTTTTCTGGTCCGATTCGAAAATCCAATATGGCCACAGGGTGGCCATCTTGGATTTCCCCATGAAACCTTGTTATCACGATTTCTCAGGAACTACTGCGCGGATCTTTCTGAAATTTGGTACACAGATTCCCCTTGGGGCCTAGTTGTGCAGATACCTTTTCTGGTCCGATTCGAAAATCCAATATGGCCACAGGGCGGCCATCTTGGATTTCCCCATGAAACCTTGTTATCGCGATTTCTCAGGAACTACTGCACGGATCTTTCTGAAATTTGGTACACAGGTTCCCCTTGGGATCTAGATGTGCAGATACCTTTTCTGGTCCGATTCGAAAATCCAATATGGCCACAAGGCGGCCATCTTGGATTTCCCTATGAAACCTTGTTATCGCGATTTCTCAGGAACTACTGCATGGATCTTTCCCAAATTCGGTACACAGGTTCCCCTTGGGGTCTAGTTGTGCAAGATACCTTTTCTGGTCCGATTCGGAAATCCAATATGGCCACGAGGCAGCCATCTCAGTGCTCACAAAACCCGGTCGACAACTCGCCAATGGCGACTAAAAAATGACAACTGGCGACTGAATTTTCCAGTCACTCGCCAATGTGTCGATTAAAAAATAGAGTAACTCGGCCAAGTGGCGAGTGAATTTTTGGTCAATGAAGTGTTTAGTCGCCAAAGTATTTTTGTGTTTAGTTTATCAGGCAGCGAAATCCAATCAGGCCTAAAATGTACAGGAAATAATGACAGAATAATGCCGACGATACAGTTTATAACATCCTAGTTTATACAGATATGGGGAAGCCTAGTCTACAGTCTATTTATAGAGACCACGTGGTCTGATGTAATATCCGTGCTCTTGAAATCATACACAGGCGTGACACAATAAGATCACGTGCTCGCCCTAGAAAAGTTAATCCACGGCTGGTCAAGAATGCGATGGTATGCCTGAAGCACGACATGTGCGATTTGACTTCAGTGTCGCTTCTAAAACAATTGTAGTCAAGTAAAACCAGCTCAGTAAATTTATATGCTGAAAGACAAACGTCATGTGGTAAAAGTTTGCAGAGAAGAGTTTGGAACTTTTGTTTCACCTGACCCGACTTTTCATTCAAGCCATTTCGGATTTGCGTAACCGACACACAAATGATGTTTCCTCGCGCAAAATTTCGAGGGTACACTGCAATATTTTTTTTCTCTCTTTTATTTTTCAAACTAACACTGGATTATCATGTTGTTGGAAAGACTGATTCGTCTGTCACTTTATTAAATCGAAAGGTCGTTAGGGATTGGCGAGTGAATAAAACATTAGGTCGCCAATGTGGCGAGTAGATTTTTAGCCTCACTCGACAAATGGCGACCAACTGAAAAAATTTTTTGTGACCCCTGCATCTTGGATTTCCCCATGAAACTTCGTTATTGTCATTTCTCAGGAAGTACTGGATGGATCTTTCTCAAACTTGGTACACAGGTTCACCTTAGGGTCTAGTTGTGCAAGACACCTTTTCTGGTCCGATTCGAAAATCCAATATGGCCACAAGGCGGCCATATTAGATTTCCCCATGAAACCTTGTTATCGCGATTTCTCAGGAACTGCTGCATGGATCTTTCTCAAATTTGGAACACATGTTCCCCTTGGGGTCTAGTTGTGCAAGATACCTTTTCTGGTCAGATTCGAAAATCCAATATGGCCACCAGGCAGCCATCTTGGATTTCCTCATGAAACCTTGTCATCGCGGTTTCTCAGGAAGTATTTCATGGATCTTTCTCAAATTCAGTACACAGGTTCCCCGTGGGATCTAGTTGTGCAAGATACCTTTCTGGTCCGATTCAAAAATCCAATATGGCCACAAGGCAGCCATCTTGGATTTCCCCATGAAACTTTGTTATCGTGATTTCTCAGGATGTACTGCATGGATCTTTCTCAAATTTGGTACAGAGGTTCCCCCTTGGGGTCTAGTTGCGCAAAATACCTTTTTCGGTTCGATTCGAAAATCCAATATGGCCACCAGGCTCCCATCTTGGATTTCCCATGAAACTTTATCGTGATTTCTCAAGAAGTAATGCATGGATCTTTCTTAAATTTGGTACACAGGTTTTTTGTGGTCCAGTTGTGCAAGATACCTTTTTTGGTCCGATTCGAAAATCCGATATGGCCGCCAGGTGACCATCTTGAATTTTCCCTTGAAACATTATTATCGTCAATTCTCAGGAACTACTTCATGGATTCTTTCTGAAATTTGGTACACAGGTTCTACATGAGGCCTAGTGCACGATGCCTTTTTTGGTCCGATTCCAAAATCCAAGTTACTCTTGAAATTAATACGGTATTCCCGAGTTGTGATGCTGCATCACACGAGTCGGCGGATCAAACATTGGGACAGATTCTATATAGTGACTATAGAGAATATCCATACCTTCACCTTCCAAATCAAGGAGTTCAAATAATTCGGAATTAAAATATATTTCTTCAAATTTTATATCAATTTTCTTAATCCAGTGAACTGTTTTATCTGCCGATGGGTCGGCTACATGAAGAGACGTCACTCTTGTGACACAACGTTACAACTCGACAACTTTAGTTACTGCATGTTTCGATCCAAGGGAGATAATCAGGATTCAAACACTTTCGAAGTTTCAACATTACGGCGCGGATCCCTTCAGTATTAAGTATTGTACCATGTTACTATTTTTGAGCATGGTATCTTAAAAGAGATATCTCAAACTAGCCCAGTAAACAGAACAGAATTAGCATTCGTTCCTAATTATAGAATCTTAAGTATGTTTCATAGCTCATGCCAAAGGTTCAAAGACATTTGTCTTCGCTTCCAGTACCCAATAATGACACGTGCAAAAAAAAATACTACCAAACGAAGATGAATGATCCTCCAGACATTCACTTTCAGACTAACTTTGCTCTTTTCTCTTGTACTATTACAACTGACATAAGTACAGTTTCTAGAAATCTTGAAACTCCTTAAACTTAGAAAGATGATATCTTGGTGTTTTCCAGTGTCCCTTTTTTGATCTTTTTCGCTCAGATTCGAAATTCTGTAAACAAAATTACAAATCAATCGTTTGTTCTTAGTAACAATGGACAAAAAGATCCTCTTGTCACTAGCTTACAATTATCGGACAATGGTGGGCGCCAAGATCCTTCAGGATCTCTCGTTCTTATTGTTTTGTTTTTTTGCGGTTAGCCAATTGGGCACCCACACTCATGGCGCTCCAACCCATTAAAATGGGTTGAAAAAAACCCCGGCCTGGATCAGGCCCTACTAGGTTTCAAACATCTTGGCATAAAGTCTTCACCATTACTTGTACTTACGGATCATGGTCATAAAGTTATATTAGAGTACTTGTATTTCATGTGTAATCATCAATGGCAGTATTGTTGCACATATCGCTGTAAGGTATACCAAATCGGAGTGATTGTAATGATAGTATATTCATCATATCCTATACATGTATTTGCTGAAATTTTCTTGCAGTCTCATGAATGATAGATAATATGCATACTTGAATTTTCAAGAACAAAGATCTATCACTTGGTTCCTCTAATTCATCCGAATCAGAGTTCCTCTAATTCATTCAAATCAGAGAAGGGTCATTCTTTAAGAAATGGGTAAACTCTCAGACACATCTGCTAAAATATCGACGGGTTTCAATATTTAGTACACTTGGTTTATATCGTCCCGATATTGATATTCTGGTCAGGTAATAGGCAAGCTGCCAGAATTGGAGAGCCAGCATGTGGTTTAAGGTAGTTGACATGTTGAAGGCAGAATCTCTGATGAAGCCCATCCTATATGTGTTGCATTTAATATATCAATTGGAGAAACTCGAAGCAGGATAAAGTGATCAACCAGCGCATATATGGAATGACCCAGTAATAGATTGGTTCTCTCCCACCAATCAGTAACGCCTACACATAAGTTGGCAAACAGTATAGACCCAATGGAACCTCTTGTTCATCACAAGACAATCCTCATAAAGAAGAAGGAATTTACTAAGTGAAGTTGACCATACTTGTCTTTGGCATGTTTGAGGACATCAAGAGGCCCTGATGGAGTGCCCATGATGTCGCAAATCCAGCCGAGCACCCAAACACTGATTATTTCCCCCTGTATCATCATTACATACACTCATGCATGGACTTTGTTTGTCTCTCTCTCTCTCTCTCTCTTTCTTTCGTGTTGGGACTCTGTTTCATTTTGTACATTGTTTGTTGATGAGAGTTTTGTACATTTATTTTTGTACATATTTTGTTTTTAATTCAGAAGATTTGTTTTACAGTACTGTATAATGTATATTCTGTTTTAATATTTTATCGGAAAGCCCATTATACTATTTTACCATAGAAAATTCCTAATTTTGTTCATATATCATACATACATTGTATTAAATTCATATTGTGTTTGGGTCATACATGTATATGGAATGGATCCTTTCAGAAAGTTAAGTGATCTACAATTTTGTCGATTATAAAAGCGAGTAGTATCCCCATGCAGACCTATGATACACCTCTGTATCATTTGCCTGCAAACAATGGGACTTGGCGATGCTAGAGGTATAAATTCTGTTTATTTAATATCCATGTTAAAGGTGTGCTTTGACACATTTCAAAGATATTAATGTGCATAATATTGTTCAGACTTACAGCGATGACATTAGGTGTCACCTCATCAATCTCATCATTAACTAAGGAAATCATGTATTGCTTATGGTATATTCTCAAGACCTTTCAAATCTGTGCTGTTGTAACCTGGATGGTTCTAATGTGTATGGTGACCAATTAATTTACTGTCAATCGACCATATCATAAACTGACTGTCTACCAAATCCTAGGTTACATATAAAAGCACAATGCCCTTTGAAAGCTGTCGTGTTTATCAATATTTAAAATATTTTAAAAGCTAGGTCAACAGAGCCAGGTGAAACACAGAGTAATAGACTGTACTGTGTATAGAACAAGTATGCAAAATTTTAGCGGTCCAATCTGAAAGGTTTTGCATGTAGAGCTAGTGCAAAAGCCAGTTGCAAGAAATACAAGATTTAATCAGTTAGGACTGATACAATGTAGTATCATCGCATGGGCGATTCTGTAACAACGTTTTAGGGGAGAGAATCATTAAATTTGAGGACTTTTCCAGGACCTCTTCTACAGTGAAACCCTTGTCTACCAACAATACTTGGAACCAGGCTTTAGTGTCGGTTTTGACAGGTTCTGGTTTATCAAGGTTCAAAATACTTTAAATATAAGTATTTAGAGATTGGGCAGTTTATCCAGGTGTCCGTATTCACAGATTTAACTAGTAAGATTTTTCTGGAATTAATTATGAGGACTGGCATGAACTAATATGTTTCGACCTAAAGCCAGATGAAAAATTGGTGGAAATTAGCCATGACAGTTGAATGAATGTTTTATTTTACGGATTATGTATCTGCAGAAGTCTGAAATTAATAATAAATTTCTGTATGGATGATCTGTGGCCCTCATTTGGGCAGTAACTGTGATATCTCGTATGTCCATTGAAATTGGTTCCAGGAAATGGAATGGAAATAGCTATATACACTTCAGTTGAAATAAACAAATATATTTTACATAACTTTTGTATTCTTTTTCTGTAACATTTCTTAGTTAGAATTCTTATTTGGAGAACAGGCAAAGTAAATGTATGTAGGTGGAAGCAGACAATTGGCACAATACTGTATTATCTCCTTTGTTTCAATGTGACGTTGGTCAGATGCCAATTTGAGCAGACCATTTCAAACGCCATTTTAATCTTAACATGCTTGGAAATTCCGATTTACATTTAAACGTGATGTGCAAAGGATGATAGATTAATACTATCTTCCCATCACACATGGGTATTGTCACAGAGCAGAAGCCTGTTGAAAGTCAGTGAGGTTGACCCATTTGTTCTGGGTCGCAAATTGCTTGTTACCGCCATATCTCAAGAATGAGAAGGCCAACATGCTGTGATCCTACACCAGACAGCTGGCCATGGGCTACTGCTACAATTGGCATGGGGATTTTATCGTGGACGTATATCCATCGGTTTGTTTTCGCTTTGAAGAAAGAGTGACTGAATAGAATTTAACATCGCTTAAAACAATATTTCAGCTATAGCGCGACGAACCAACTAAGCACCACCCAGCCCAGTTGCATTCCAGCTTCTTCAAAGAAGAAATCTATGAAGCAGCATGGAACCAGACGCCTTCCATCCACCCTATAAAACAGAGGACAGCACACAAGACACACACAGGATGCTTACATGGTGCAATTAAGACAAGTGATATTACAGTGCTAGACATCACATTATCCTGTTGTCAAAGGTCAATGCCAGTCTCAAGCAAGAAGCCATCAATACGCACCAAAAATTATGCATATATTTGCCAATCGCGACAGATACATCATTCTCTAGATGATTTTTACTACGAATATCATGTGGATTAAGAATACTGATCAGCATTAGGACTTTGATTTTTTTTGTTGGATCATGATGTCTTGCCGGCATCATTAAAAACAGGAAACAAGCCTGTTTATGTATACGGTACTAGGACTTGTTTTTGCCAAACTTCCATATGCTCGTGACTCAGAACCCTACTGAATCTGCACCAGATTGGTTGGAAACTTTGGCGGCCACCTTTAATTTATGCGAAACCATCACAGCTTTCTCGTTGCCAAGATATCTTTAGAACGACTTACACTTGGCAAACCAAACTTGCAGTGCACATCCATATGCTCGTGTCCCAGAACCCTATTGAATCTGGACCCCGATTGGGTGAAAACTTTGGCGGCCATCTTTAATTTAAGCGAAACCATTAATCTTGTGATCTCCGGTACCATTTCGCTGTTCAGTGTGAAACTTGGTATAGATCATCGATGCATCAAGAAACTTCAAAGGAATTACCAAACCACTTTCCCCGTCTCGGTGGAAACCTTGGCGGCCATCTTTAATTTATGCAAAATCTTTAATGATGTATATCTGCGATACCATTTACGAAATTTGGTATACAGCATGGATGTATCAAGAGACTTGCAGTGAATAACCACATCAGTTCTTCTGAGTGGTGGGAAGGATGGGTGGCCATCTTTAATTTATGCAAAATCATTAATGATTTCAATCTCTGATAACGTTCAAGTGCTTGATGTAAAATTTGGTATACATCATCAATGCATCAAGAGACTTGCGATAAATGATAGTTCTGGTTTCTCTGATTGGGCGGCCATCTTTAATTTATGCAAAATCTTGAATGATGTATATATCTGATACCGTTCAAATGCTCGATGTAAAATTTGGTATACATCATCGATGCATCAAGAGACTGATGTAATGAATACCGGTTTCTCTGATTGGACAGAAACCTTAGGCGCTATTTCTAATTACAAAATCTTTGATAATCTGTATATTTGTCACTTGACTGCTTGGTGTTCCTGACATCTTGGTTCAGATTGAATACATTACGAATGGCTGGTGCCCAGAGCGGAGGGGTTTTCAGATGCGCAGCTTCGTATTAATTTGGTGCCAACGCTGTTATATGAAATATAGGATAGGTCTTTGGATTATGGATGCAGAGATTCTTTAATTGACAACGACTGAATAATGACGGATGGACTAGACACTAGTAATACCAAAATTAAATGTGAATCGTGAATATGGCAAATGTGAATGCACAGACATGTAATTAAGCTCCATGGGCTCGTGTTCTGATGATTTCTAAAATTCTGGTTTATTAATGTCAACTACTCTCGGGTCTTTTCTCTATTACAAATTAGACTATGCACAATTTCAGTTTCACTGTATGCTAAGTTGCCTGAAGATTTTGTTAGTTCTGGAACACTGCTGCCATAATCACTGGAAATGACGTAATCACCGGAAATGACGTTATCATTGGAATGGAGGGCAGAAGATCAAAGGGGACCTTGAGAAAAGGTTTGAATAACAGTGTATTCGGAAAAACAATGGAGAATTAATGATGTTCGGTGTGTCAATGGCTTTAATATCGTCCCCATCCATTCTCATTTCAGTTGATATGCCGGTGTTCATTTTGAATGTGCATAACAGAACACTTCTGATCCAGTAGAACAAATGGATCCGAAGGACACCATTGGTACTACACAGTTCTCAAGTGATTCCATCACAGGAAGTCCGTTAATAATTCAATCACCCCCAAGTTTGTGGGAAAAATTCATGTCTTTCCAATAAATTTGGTATTCTCTAATATCATTAAAAGAAATACGGTAAGTTCCCTAAGTATTCGCGACCCTAAGTAAATTCGAAAACGGGCATTTTTCGCCAGGTCACGTGACACTGTTCCCTAAGTAATCGAAAACAGCCCATTTGCGAAAACCGTGGTCCCAACTATTCGAAAATCCCTGATTTATGGTGGTCGCGAGATTGATAATATTGTGGATTAACGTAGTTGATACGATATTTACAACATCCTGCTTAATTTGTTAAACCGACGGGAAGACTGCATACTCATGGCATTTTTTCCCACCTTTATTTAAGCTAATAGACTAACGTGAAACGGTGAAGACAACGTCCGTGTTTTGCTAGCGCCTAAATTACCATTGAAACTTACAATACAGGGGAGAACTCTGGGCGGTCCTGAAACATGGCGATAGTGGAAGGGACATTTTTTTGTCAAGATTTCGAAGTTTCAGCTCACTGAATCAACCTTATTCTACACACAAAGTATAGTGAATGTCCCATGGTTGTCGATCTTATATAATTTAAAGTGCAGTATGGCATTTAATATGGAGACTAATTTATGAAAACACCCCATTTTTCTGAACTGACCTGCACGAACTGTTCGAAAGTGGTCAGTTTTTCACGACTGCGATATTCACTTCCGGTCACGAATACTTAGGGAACTTACCGTAATGGATTATCTGCCCAGTTCCGGAACACTTTCGTTTTGTCAACTTGAATGTCCTGTTCTAATGAATTAGAACCAAACCCCTTGGTTTTTGTCGAGGAGTTTCACTTCCTCTGATTGAATTATAACTGGATTCACTACATGCAGCTACAATTGTCCTAAATATCCCCGATGTGCTAGTTTAATTTGACAGCAAGATCAATCTTTCCTCCTTTGAATGACAAGAGTTGAAAGCTGTATTCCTTTGGCTGATGTCAGCTAAGATGCCTCCTGTAGGTATGGACACCCGAGTCAATTTCTGTGCTCCACTTCTAGCCTCCATATGTAACTTATATATTAGACAATATAAAGTCTTCAAAATCAGAACCTACACACTGATAGTCCGAGCTTCCTCTAACCCTACACCCAGATGATGGTCAATATCTGATAGATTGTCTGGGTTATTTTTGTGTGGGGACCCTGGTCTCGGTAAAAAAATTTCTTCAAGAATTAATCAGCCATCATACTGCACTCTAACTCACATAAATAATTTCACTTCGTGTCCAGTCCATGTCCAGGTTCCATAAAAAGCCAGGTTACGAGTGATTTAATTTCTGTTCGGATGAAACTACAACCGACCTCATTTAACGTTTTGAATGGCACAGATTTTGCATGTCAGCTTATGACGCGAACAGCGCAGGAGCACATGTATGCGTTGCATCTTAAAAGGCAGCTTTTTTGCATGACCAGGATATATTGGGAAAGAGCCAGGGAGAATTAAATTTAACATTGCCTTGTTAATATAGTGGACCATGGATGTACATTACCATCAATCTCAACAGAAGAATGGGTCATTTTTTTGAAAAATGAATTAAAATCACTCATAAAAGGCTTAGAATTAAATCAATTTTGTCAAAATTGGGCTAACCATTAACAGGAAATTAACCATAAATTAATACATGTGAGTTATGTGCAGCAAAATGGTCAAATTTTTTTAAAAGAGTTTTTCAACGCACACATCCTCATGGTCATAGAAAATACACTTTTTCGGAGACGATAATTCTCACCCTAACCCAGACAATTTTTCATATACTAATGGTCATCTGGGTGAAGGGATAGAGAAGCTTGGATGTGTATTGGGTGATGTCTGATGTCTATTGATAATTAATCACCTTCCTTTGGAGACAACTGGCGGGCTAATATCCCATGGCTAGTCCCAAGTGGGAGTGTAGAAATTGACTTCTGTGTACTTTGTGTAGTTTCATGTAGGTCTCTACATCAAGTTAATCACTTTCGACAACTGCAAGAGGAAATTTCCAGAAATCAATGATCAGAACCACATGATTCTGTCAGCCAATCAGCTAAAGTCTACCGACGTAACCCACCATTTTCGAGTCGTGTGATGTCCTACTTGTTCAAAATTACAGATCCGCCACACCTCTTGGATGATGCGAAAGTTATTCATACCTATATATTTTGTAAGCCCAGGCAATATCTGTTTCCTAAGTGGTATGAAAACCTGTAATTTATCAGATTTCTCGAGTCTGTTCTCTGCCGGATGAAGGCCGAACAGAATACGGTAAAGTACCGGACATCGCTCCGCGATAATGGAGACACACGAAACGCAAGCCATCTTATGGATGGCGAAGTGTACGCAAATGTCATAACAGGTTAGAGAGAGCTACCTCTCTAAAATGGAGGTAAAAACGGTCATTTTTGCTTTATAACTATTCATCACAACGCTCCAAAATCTTCAGGCAGCTTACCTTATATATTGTTAACAGTCGTAACAGTGGTTTTCCAATTAAAGTGTACATAGTTTAATTATTCATAGAGAACAAAACAGGTCTATTCTTGTTCAAATCAGATCATTTGTTTTTCCACACCATCCAAAGTGGATATGTACGACCTTTTTTACCTCCATTTTAGAGAGGTGGTTCTCAACCTGATTAACCCTCGCATCCATTTGACCACACTGGCTATCTCTTTGCAACCCCCAAAGAGGGTTGTCCCCCTTTAATGCGGAAGTTCTCTGGGCGTTGCACAGTGTAAGATTCCAGACAAATCCAATTTTACGTCTAATGTGGATGTTTCTGCATATCCACCAAAATAGGGATATCTGAATGAAAGTGCTACAGATGCAAAAGGTTTTCGATTGTTCTTTGTATTGGAACTGATACGTGTTTGATTCTTCAATTCAGCCCAGGTGTATATCATGTCGCAATAGAAGCCGTCACAAGGCGACGAAACTTCTAAGGCAGCTTTTGGCATTGCAATGCATCAGATCTGTGACGTCAACTCGGGCGCGGGATGCAAGGACAGGCGTATTGTTTTTCAGACAATGCCAGAAGTGTGATTTCGATATCTGCGATACTCAAAAAGTACAAAAACTTGTACCATGGTGAATTTCGAATACAAAATCTCTTTGATCGCAATGTGTTATTTGCTGAAAATTTCCCAAAATGACGCTACAGTAATACCTCTAATAATTCAACCCCCCCCCCCCCCCCCCCCTCCAACAATATTCCATTCCCCCCAATTTTGGGAACAGAATTCAATCGGTGATTCTGATGAATTTGATCACCCTCTAAAATCATTGAAAAAAAAAAATGAAGAAATGGATTATATGCATGATTTTAAATGTTTTTTTTTTCAAATTGATCACCCCAGATTTTATGATGGAGAAATTCACTTCCTGTGATCGAACTATTAGAGGGATTACTGTACTACCAAGGGATGAAAATTTGGGTCAGTGATCAGAAATAACTGATCAAATTTGGATAATAATAATTATCGATCAAATTATTTTCCCTTATTACCAACCCTGCTACATCTTTAACACACTGATCAATCTCCAACATACCAGGGATAAACCAAACTAGAATATAAAGGAAAAGCCAATTTATTAATGCCTGCACAGAAACAATATGTACATCACACAGACAAATAAGAATTGGGGATTTAACATCATCAGCCACCAATCCATGAAGTCTTTGGCAAATCTCCAAATTTCGGTGTATCACCTGCTCCTGCCATATTGTAAAAGCGAGTCACTTTCTCGTCTGCTGAATAAGCTGGCAAATTATCCGCATGAGAGTTCAAATGGTAAAGCTTTTGCATAGTTTGCTGAGAAGGTACCACAAGACAAACATGTGTAGACGATGTATAGACAGGGAGCGGTTTCACTTCAGCACAGTCTAGTTTGGTACACGAGCTCGATTTTACAGGTGGTCAGTGCCTGCTGTGACGGGGAGAACGAGATCTGCAGGAAAAACAATATATAACATTATACACAGGAGCTGAGGCTTCATAATCAGTAACTATGACTGAATAAGGTAGTCCATCATTTAAAAGATGTGAATTTACAGATTGTCCATATTAATATTTCATTTCTGTTACAATTGATCTTGCATCCCTGTGAAAGGATAAACACAAATTGCAGAGAACCCCTCTGCCTTGGAAGTATTTAAATTGGGCCCTGACATGCCTGGTTAAGGAATATTCACAATCTGGATACTTTTCTTGCACTGTCCCTCATTATAACACAGCTCGTTCCGAAGAGAGTTTCAGTGTAGTGAACATGTAGTTCACATTATGCCCCTCAATTTTCAAGTTACTTTGCAGATTTGCAGACAGAGGGATCACTATGGCCACCTACAATACAGTCCCCACAATTAGAATATTTGCTGTAGCAAAAACAATTGCTGAGGCAGAAATACTTTACTTTAAAAAACAAAACATTTGACCACGTCAATTGCTGAAACCAATAACCAATATGGTCCGGTTCACGAGTCACCGATTAAAGGATCAGTAAGCGGTTATTCGAAATGCCCCCTCAAGCAAAGTGCACATGGTTATCAATGGGAAACTAGGTCACAACTCAAAGACAGGTACTGTAGGCACGTGGGCTTGTTGTGCAACACGTTGGCTTGTTGTAACACTCAGACATTTGGTGAAGTTGGGTTTGCAGGGCAGTGGCTCTGCCCAGTTGCCATGGCTGATTGAGGGGACTATATATACTTCCTCCCAAACTCAGCATTATGAGACCTTGACTGACCTCGTAAAAGTAAGGGCACAGAGGGATTGGAAAATTATCTCCTAACAGAAGGCCCAAAACCCTGAACAAGATGGACTTGACAGTTACGGACATATATGTACATACGCTACAGACTGTCTGCATGCCTACTTATACATCTATTGTATGGTGAAGTGAATATTGATCAATTCAATTATTGTGGAATGGAAGTAGTGAACGAGGACAAGATTATTAAAGTAGAAAAGTGAATCCCACCTGGATGACGATCTAGACCCGTGTTTGCGACTGGACCTCTTACCACTCTTCTGGTCCTCCCCATACTTATCCTTGTGCGATCTGCTCCGCTGATATTCCGCATCAGAATCGGAATCGCGACGACGCTTCTTCTTCGTCGCAGAGCTCCGTAATGACGGAGACCTACTTCGAGACTGACTTCGATGTCGGTCCTTCTTCCGCCGGTGCCTGTCATAGTCCTCTTGCTGGCGTTCACTATGGTTTCTGTGGCGACTGGATTCCGAATTCTCTTTTCGCCGACGTCTTTCACTGTTCCGTCTTTCACTTTCCCGATCCTCCGAACTCTCTTTTCGCCGACGTCGCTCACTTTTCCGTTGTTCATTTTCCCGATCCTCCGAACTCTCTTTTTGCCGATGTTGTTCACGGTTCCGTCGTTCACTTTCCCTATCCTCTCGTTCATCACGATCATGATGTCGTTCTGAGCTCTGATATTTGTCATGACCATTTCTTTCCCTACTTTCACTTCTACTTCGTCTCTTCAATTTTTCCCTACTTCTCTCTTTAACTTCATACCTAATTTTATCTGCATTCTTGTCAGTCCTTTTCTCGTCTTTCCCACTCTTACTATGTTCATGTTCAGATTTCCCACTAGTCTTCCGTCGTTTTTTATCTTTCTTACCGTCCCTATGTCGAGACTTGTCTCTACTTTTGTCCTTACTGTTTTTAGAATTGTGTCGTTTTCTGTCATGCGTATCCTCCGAAGAGGATTCACTCTCAGAGTCCGAGTCAGAACTGTCAGAGTCCGAGTCACTTGACGAGTCACTTGAACTACCACTACTGCTACTGCTACTACTACTACTTCCCGACTCGCGCTTACTTTTTCCCTTAGACTTACTCTCAGATTTATGTCTACTTGTTCTACCTTTCTTTGAGGAGTTTTCAGATTT
This sequence comes from Hanleya hanleyi, assembly GCA_036873755.1. Classification (NCBI taxonomy): domain Eukaryota; kingdom Metazoa; phylum Mollusca; class Polyplacophora; order Lepidopleurida; family Hanleyidae; genus Hanleya; species Hanleya hanleyi. Next base: position 27,383 of record JAVTVY010012922.1, read on the forward strand.
AGCACTTTTTCCTTTCCGGGAGGCTTTTTTCTCCTCCCTTTCCTCCTTAATATCTAGACCGGGAATACTATCATATTTATTCTTAAATGGGTTTGAACTATCCTCCGATAAGGGCATCTGTAAAAATTCTGGAGAAGGACTCTTGGCTTCTTTCTTCACATCATGGTCCGTTGTTGGGGACTCGTGAGCAGATGCCGAAGCAGATTTTTGTGGACTCTTCCCTGTAATCAATCATTAGCACATATAAGGTACTACTGACAATGAAACACTTGTACTGGAAAACTTGGGGGAAAAAAAAAACACTATTGTTTGTCGTGGGTTTTTGTGGATTTATCAGTTAATATAACACAGTAGCTGTCAAAACTCATCATACATGTATATTCCAAACTGTATCTGTGCAATTATTTGTCATCAAAAATATTTCCCCAGACATGAGAAATTGTCAAAAATCTCCAAAGTTTGTCTGAGCAAACAAATTACATTGCCTGTCACAGCTGTGTCAATAACAGGGCAAGTCCATTTTCTATCAAAGGAGTGGCAGTGCACTAGGGGAGGTAACTCAATCTGCATATGTATTATCTCCCCTAGCACACAGCCACTCTTCGGCTCCTTTGGGCGAAAATGGACTCGCCCGGTAATCGGTTATCAGCATGATCGTGTATACAACAGATGAGAAACTTTGGAGATTTTTCAATAATTTCTCATGTCGAAAATACTTTTGATGACATAATTGCACAGATAGAGTTTGAAATATATGGTGAGTTTTGACAGCTACTGTGTTATACTAACTGATAAATCCAGGAAAACCCCGTTCTCTCATAATGTAAGGCAGACAGTACCAAGAAATGTCAGAGCATTGTCTTGTTTCTTAAAACTGAAGTTACCTAAATAACCATGATAACAATACACTTTACAAACAGCTGGAACGAAGATACAGGTCTACACAGTTTATTTCTCAGTTCTCAATGTACAGAGTAACCTTGCTATAATGCCGTTATTGAGGGACCAAATTAGAACCACCTTATAGGTTTTCAGCAAGGGTTGAAATGATATGCATTTGTTAATTTGGGGGACACGACAGCACCCACCTTATATCAGAATCAGACTATATCGAGGCACCTTATAGGGAGGCTAGACTGTACCTCAATTTCTCTGATATTCAATGGAATAATGAGATTAGATTTGTTTTTAAGTCAGGGCTCGAAATACACATTTTGTTTTGCAAGAAGAATGTTTGGAATACCAATGTATTGGACATGTAGTTGGATGCTCGCTTCAGGTAGATGTGCATGTAAAGAAATTTATATATTTTGAACCCTGCAAATAGTCTCCCCCTCCTTCAAATTACCCCTCCCCTGAAAAATTATTCACTCCCACAGAAATACATGGTGTCTGTATGCATGCTCAACCAATTAAGTCACTCTCAGATCTTGTAAAGATTTCCTCAGATATTTTGTTGACGAGATCCTCTTGCCCATCCATTGGAACGACTCCCAAACTGGATCATGGCTACCAATATCTAGTCGGTCTTTGGTCACCCTCCCTCCCTCCAAATCCAGACTGAAAATATCTACATGTTGGACAAAATCTACATAGTATCGATAGTTCTCAAGACATGGCAAGTCAGTAAGCACAACCAAACTGACATTGAAAATCTGGTCAAACTTTGGTCAAGTCACCAGAATCAAAGTCATTTGTAACCAGAGGATCTGCTGTGAACATCATGAAGATCAGGAGATTGTTCCACAATCTTCGTCCCAACATTCGCAAATAAAACGAGTGTTTCACAAAAACTTTCATGCAAATCTTCTTACTTTAGATTGCAAATTTGTGAGAGGGATGAGCCTCTCACAAATCTTGCACAAATGTTGTATTCGGGCTTTTTTGCTTTTTACAGGAACTACAAAAACCTGGAATTACTTATTGTGAAAACTGAGGGCTATTCCATGCATTTGTGACCAGTAGAAAGCACAAACTTGGCTTTTGAAGTCCCTAACAATGCATTCATTGTTGTTGTTGTTGTAATTCCTACTGAAGCCAAAACTGGAATATCGTGCCTCCAACAGAGAAGAGTGTACTTCCAATCAAAATTTCTTGAGTCAAGTTTTGGACAAAATCGATTATTTTCTTCGATAATTCATGTTAGATAAACCTAGGTGATGCCTCTTGAATCTAACTACATGTTAAAATTATGTCAGAAAATTATTTATAGTATATAATTATAGTTATTTCGGCGCAATACATATTCTGGAAATGTTCGCAATTGGTGTGCGAACAGGTCATTTGCATTGAGCTCTGTGAAACACTCATACAAATCTTCGTAGACCCATCGCAAACCACTCCCCTCGCAAGATTTCTGTCACTTCCTGTGAAGACTGTGAAACACTCTCCAGATCCATAAATAATACAGCCAACAGTGTTACATTACCTTTAAGCTGTTGAGATGTTTTCCTTTGCCTCTCTTCTTCCTCCTTTTCAAATTGTGACATTACCTCTCTGTGTTTTTTCTCGAACTCGATACGTTTTCGTCGAATTCTTTCCTGAATGTCGTCATCGCTGTCACTTTCTGAACTGCTGGCATCCTTCTCACTGCCCTCATTCTCCTGTTCTGCCTCGCTCCCAGAGCCGTATCCCAGTCCTAAGAGAGAACCAACACCCGTCCTAACATTATGTACACCTAATATACATATAGCGACTAAGGCCAAAGAAAAATTCTTTCGTTTCTGGTGAAAAACCCTCAACAAAATGTTTAAAAAATAATATCTTTTCTTTTTTTAACTTCTGGAAGACCCCCAATTTAGGAGAGTGATATATGTTGAATCATATTATGTCAGGCTCCAAACAGTCCTTGTCCAACACTATTCATCCGCTAACAGCCTTCTCCACACCCCAGTTTGGTGTCCTCTTGGTCAAGGGATGAAAATTTGCCTAAAAAATGTGTTGACACACCGTGTCCAGAATGACACGTGCACTAGCCAGAAACAAAAGTTTTTTTTAGCCTAGTCTCCCAATAACTGGGTTATCTTCCCTGTATAAAGATTTCTTGATGATCAAGGAACAAAAGGACTTGTGCATGAACTGTAAGTCTGTTGAACTTTCCTCTCGCATTGACTAAAAAGTATTTTATTTTTGAATCATATGTATTGTACGAATGTACTTAGGGCTGTTCCAGATAAACATATGTACCCCCCCCGGACGGCAAAGAAAAAAAAAATATGTGGGTGGTTGTTGTCGTAAAAATTTTGCTGGTCTAGGTGGGTGTATCTTGAAATAAACTACTTCTCTGGGTGGTTGGATTCATTACTTGTAAAATGCTTCTGTGTGTGGGCCCTCAAATCCTTTTGAGGCATATAGTATTCATTATTTATGTATCTAGATAAACTAGGATTAATCCTCGAATCTTGTCCCGAGTTCGCGACCAACATTTGTGGTCGTTGTTGTTGTTAACTGGCGCACTGTGACTCCACACAAAGGTGAACTTGAATACCGTGCTTTTTCATTGGACAGGCGTCCATGTCAAAGATATTTCATCCAATGAAATACCACGTTACGAAGATCTTTGTCAAGTGGCAGTGAATTCTCTATGAATGGAGATTTTTCGGCAATCTCTGTCCACTGAAAGCAGGTAACGATAAGTGCCCGTCTCACCGGAGAAAACGAAACTAACGAGAGTGGCGACACTGTCGCCACGAGTTATCTCCCTTCGTCACATAACCGCGGAGATGGCTGAAGTCGACGTCCGAAAGTCGGTGGGTACCTTGGGGATTCTCATTTAAAAAATGTGGGTGGGTTGTCTCACGTTTTAATTTTCATAAAAAAAAATTGTGGGTGGGTGGTCTCCGGGTTTCTCATAAAAAAATGTGGGTGGGTGGTCTCCACCTTCGAGAAAAATTATAGGTTATTGGTGGGTCTATGAATCCTTTTTCTGCTGTTGTGGGTGGTTACAAAAACTGAAAAATCAAATATGATGGTGGGTGGGTGCTAACAGAAGTGCCTTCCGGGGGGGGGGGTACATATGTTTATCTGGAACAGCCCTTAGGTGCCCTGAAGTTTCTATACATATCCATTGATATACATGTAACTTCTGAATACTGAATAACCATGATAACATTTTCTCTTCTGAATACCGTTACTGAAGCGAAGCATTGGAGAAACGTCAACTATTTAGAATACGTAAAATTGAAGTTACTGTAACTTATTCAAAGCAACACAGACATTGTAACAAGTTATCCTCAATGATACACGTAGGATCGAATTGCAATGGGCACCAGCTTTTCCCCCAACAGCCATCGGGTCAAAAGACACAACTACTCTTTTGCCACTTTCTCAGAACTGTCTTGCAAAATCGAATAACCCCAATATATCATAAATCAACCGACTGGCCAGGCTTTAATCCAGGAATCTTGGGAGCTATAGATCTGTGCTCTGTGTTGATTGATTTTCGTGTATTATGCAATCCATAAAAGGGCAAATTCCTGACATAACTCTGAACAGGGATTATCATATACTCCCTCTTGATGTCCAAACCATCTAAGAATAAAGCGACATCACTTCATTTTCAGTTGGTCTGGCTAAGCGGCTCCATACAAGCATCTGTTGAGGTCCAGTTAAAATCTGGAAAACAGGCACCGTCGAACTCCTGGCAAAGTGACGGCAGTGAATCACCAGTGTTGGCATGGGAAATGTAATGCTTTTTCAGTATAGAGGTAAAGTCGGAAGGAGTATATGATATCACTGATGAAGGGAATGTGGAAAATGGAAGTACTCACCGAGAGAGGTAATAGATGCCAAAGCAGAGGACTTGGCTAGCTGTTTTGCTGGAGCTTTACAATTACAAACGACAATTAGTACAGAGAACTAGGTACATGTTCAGCAGAATCATGAAAACAACGACATTTCTATAGACTGATCACCAGAGCTGGTTTTCCCTCTCCATACCTTTGTACTGCTGAAATTAGAGGCTGCTTAATTAACTGACAGTCGTATTGAATAAAATCAATATAAATGGCACCGAAGTATTGTCAAATTACGATTCAATTCCATTAGCGATCACAAAAACTGTAATCTCTGGATGGTATCGTATTAGTCGAATTCAAATCGAGACTGAAGAAATACGTTTCATTAGAAATATATTTTTAATACTGTAAATATTCTATATAAGAAAATAAATTTAAATCATTTTCAATGTAACAAAAACATGAATAATAAATGAATAAATATATTGCACCAGATTTTTAACAGTGTTTCTCATCAGTGAATAAAACAAGCAAATATATTTCACTGAAATTTTGAGTGTCTCATCAATAGAGGTAGATATTACCCAGAGTTTTCCTCTTCGAGGATCAGTAGTTAGTCAATATAGTTAAAAGTAGCATATTTTGTCAAAGTTTTCCTCTTCATAGAAGCATATTTTGCCATACTGTCAAACTGCACGAGTAGCATTTGAAAGCACTGCTAACAATGTAACGAGACAAAACATTTTTTAATCTCACAGCTCCCATATTTGCAAGTTCCACCATAAACTGGGCAGAATGGATTAGCCCCATGGCGGTACAGAACTGATCATTGCAAACGTTCAGTTGAGAAGTAGTCGATATGCTACCTTTGGCGGCCTGGTTTCTCGCTTTGTAATAAACTTCCTTAGCGATCGTCTCTACTTCCTCATTGGTTACTTCCAACAATATCTCTGTCAACATCCGCCGGACTTTCAACATCTACAAATACACATACAACAGGAACATGTACCCTATCATGAATAGCTTATAACATCAGTACTGCTTTCCCATTGGAACAGGCTGTTGACAGTCCCCAGTCAGAGTTTGTAACCTCCTACACTGTCGGTGCAACACCCTCCGACTGCACCGAGATGAAACACGCGGTGCGCAGGCTCATTAAGTTTAATCAACACGGAGCATATATCTGCATACAGAGAGATGGCAGATACACTCAGTATATCGTATAGAAGAAACGACAAGTTAGTTGTTAAACAATCTGAAAAGAATGCACTTTACAACATCCGCTCCAGCTGTGACAGCCTGGACCCATTCTGTTTAGTAACGGACGATGCTGAATGGCCGAGAGCCATGTGAACAATAAAGCCGCGCCATGTATATAGCCCAAATGTAATCAGAAGGTATACCTGACAGTCAGAGGAATATAAATTGTCTTAGAAACCAACTGTTTCATTTCTTATAATATTTCTTAAGTCAATTAGAGTGACTGCTTTTACTTGAACTGTGACGAAGTTGTTAATCCCATTAAACCAAACAAAGATGAACTCATTTTTGCCCTGGACATTTTTGCTCATTTTACACCGTACTTTGTATGTTGAAGAAATCCATTTTTTGTTTGTTCGCTAACGAGCGTTTTTGCCACCATTTTCTCAATGACCAAGATTAGTTCTTCGAGTATGTCAACAGCAGCAAATCCTCTAATAATTCAATCCACCTATTATAGTTCAATCACCCTCAACTTTGTTGATGGAATTCGTTCAGTCTTTCTTCAAATTTGATCACCCTCAAAAATCAAAGAAAAAATGATATATCTGCATGACTTTGGAACATTTTGTCAACTTAGAATTATTAAAAGATTCCCATCAATATGTGGACGATAACCCAAGGGAGACAATTACCAACTCTTGCTGTTTCTCCTCCTCTGTTTTAGGTTCTGGACTCGGTGATCTTGGCTTTTCCACAGGTTTTTGCTTCACAGGGCTTGGGGAAGGAGACCGACTCGCCGATGGTGATTTTTCCTCATCAGAGTCCTGCAAAACAATTGCAAATATCCAAATTTATTATTCTGAGCAGTTACTTTAGTCAGGGATATGAATGTGGAAGGAACAAATTCGCAAATTCTTAAACGTGTTGTTGTTGTTGCATTCCCAATCGGCTTAAAACTCACTTACTAGAGATGGCATACACTTTCAATTCTTTTATTTGACACGATTATTATCTCTAAGAGAACCACTTAGATGAGTGGAAACAAAATCTGAAAACATTTGGTTTTCCACTCAGCACTCCTGCCAACTTAACCACCATGCGGCCTACTTTTCTTGATGATTTTACTGATGATAAATACCTAATATCTGGACATAAATGAAAAAAAGGAAGGTAAAGTCAATATTTAGAATAAAAAATTCCAAGAAAATTTTCAAAATATTTGTTCACGTCGAATTCCGAGAATTCACGGAGGTTTCACACAACTGCCAAACAGAAAGAATACAGAACAATGACAAACAGATAAGAAACGGGAGGGCTGAAGCAAAAATTGATCTCGCCGACACGAAATACTTACAAATTTGCTTTTCCTTGGTGCCAGTATGGCTGCTGCAGCCTCTGTCTCACCATTACCCGCTTTTTCTCGGCGGATTTCCTCTTCAGCCTCTTTCTCTGCGACCTCCTTGGTGTGTTGAGCCTGTAACAGTTCCTTCTCTCTTATCTCCTTCTCCATCTTTTTCTGCTTGGCTCGCTCCATTTTCTCTAGACCCTCCCGAATCCAGGCCGGCAACGACTTCCGTTTGAGAGCATCTGAATTATCAATCACAGCTCAGTGGTTTGTGTAATCTAATCCAAGTTAACATTTGGAGATCTTGAACATTTGCTGCCCTAATTTATCATTTTTGTGAACTGAAGATCTCAGGGTTGGAAATAAAGGAAAATAATTTTGATCAGTAATTATTATTATTAGAAGCTTTGAATTTGATCAGCAAATTACCTTGTCCATGTTATCATGGCATTCTCATTGGTTAGTGTCCAAATTTGATCAGTTATTCCTGATCAGACCCGTATTTCCATCCCTGGGTCTAAGGAATTTATCAAAGATTGAGGTTATCTGCCTCTCTTAAGGGAAAGCTGGCAAAACTGGACATATGTTTGAATAATGCAACCACTCCAGGAAAACATACATAAAATACCTAAAATACTAAATGCCGAATCAAATTCGATAAGCCTGAGCAACCCATCAAACTCACACAGCTGAGAGGTGTTCTAGATAAGCATGACCAATATTGAAATACATCAATCAAAATGAAAAATGCAGGAATCTGTCCCACGAAGCCACAATTAGGCTTCGGGTGAGGAAAGCATCTAAGGTGGAATACCGAGAAAGTTTAAAGTGATCGTAAACCCTCAAGTAAAATTTCCATCAAATGAGAGACCATTGGAAACAATGTCTGAAAATATTTTTTGACATTTTTTACGATTTTATTACACAGAGTAAACTGCAAATAAAGCATGGTATTCTATGGTGGTCTGTTACAATCATATCTAGGTCCGGTGACGTCACACTGCCTTAATACATATATTTCAAACTTTGTATGCGCTTTCCAATGCTTGATTCAACAATAACATGATCGATTCGATTGGAGGTTCCTTGGTGAGTGGTTAAGTTGCTAACTCAGAAATTAATAACCAAAACTCTGTTAGGGCTGTTCCAGATAAACATATGTACCCCCCGCGGAAGGCAAAGAAAAAAAAAATATGTAGGTGGTTGTTGTCGTAAAAATTTTGCTGGTCTAGGTGGGTGTATCTTGAAATAAACCACTTCTCTGGGTGGTTGGATTCATTACTTGTAAAATGCTTCTGTGTGTGGGCCCTCAAATCCTTTTGAGGCATATAGTATTCATTATTTATGTATCTAGATAAACTTATTTTAATCCTCGAATCTTGTCCCGAGTTCGCGACCAACGTTTGTGGTCGTTGTTGTTGTTAACTGGCGCACTGTGACTCCACACAAAGGTGATCTTGAATACCGTGCTTTTTCATTGGACAGGCGTCCATGTCAAAGATATTTCATCCAATGAAATACCACGTTACGAAGATCTTTGTCAAGTGGCAGTGAATTCTCTATGAATGGAGATTTTTCGGCAATCTCTGTCCACTGAAAGCAGGTAACGATAAGTGCCCGTCTCACCGGAGAAAACGAAACTAACGAGAGTGGCGACACTGTCGCCACGAGTTATCTCCCTTCGTCACATAACCGCGGAGATGGCTGAAGCCCAACCTGTAACCATTTCGGTCATCTATACGCGGTAAGACTGACCCTGGGATCGTGTGTATCCATTTCAGACTACTTTCGGCAATTGCAAGAGGGAATTTCCATAAATCAATACCACGTGACTTCGTCAGCCAATCCGCTAAAGTCTACCGACGTAACCCCAACGTAACCCGCCATTTTCGAGTCATGTGATGATCTACTTGTTCAAAATTACAGATCTACCACACCTCTTGGATAATACGAAAGATATGCATACCTATATATTTTATAAGCCCAGGCAATATCTGTTTCCGAGGTATGTATGAAAACCTGTAATTTATCAGAGTTTTCGAGTCTGTTCGCCGCCGGATGAAGGCCGAACAGAATCCGGTAAAACACCGGATATCGCTCCGCGATAATGGAGACACACGATTCGCAAGCCATCTTATGGATGGCGAAGTGTACGCAAATGGGCTGAAGCCGACGTCCGAAAGTCGGGAAACCTTGGGGATCATTTAAAACATGTGGGTGGGTTGTCTCAGGTTTTAATTTTCATAAAAAAAATTGTGGGTGTGTGGTCTCCGGGTTTCTCATAAAAAATGTGGGTGGGTGGTCTCCAGCTTCGAGAAAAATTATAGGTTATTGGTGGGTCTATGAATCCTTTTTCTGCTGTTGTGGGTGGTTACAAAAACTGAAAAATCAAATATGATGGTGGGTGGGTGCTAACAGAAGTGCCTTCCGGGGGGGGGGGGTACATATGTTTTTCTGGAACAGCTCTTAGTGTTATTCTTACAGTCTCGGTCGGAGTCTCGGCTGCAACCAATTTTATGCAGGTTTGTATCCATCTTTACCGGACATGATGAGTTCCCATGGATACATAACTCACCTAGACTGGATTCTTCATTCACATCAGCTTCTTCTGCTTGAGGCTCAAATTTAGACCTGCTCCGTCTGGAGTCTCGATGGTTGGAGTGTGAAGAAGATCCACTCTCCCAGTACTGGTCATACACTCCTTGGTCACCATAACCCTGAGATCAAGTAAGGTCAATGTCAAACAAGTTCAGAGTTGTCTACCTCGAATGAAGGGCCACATGTGATATGTGCGGTAAATCGTCAAGATTTTTCAGGCCACTGTCAGTTGATTATTTGTTTCTTATGACATGTACCTTGTAACAGAGCAGATCTAATGCTGCCATTTTATAGTGCTGTCCCACCGAAACATCATGCCGTAGGCAGACATGACACCCCACTCAGTCACATTATACTGACACCGAGCGAACCAGTCCTTGTCCTATCCTCTTAATGCTGAGCGTAAGCGAGGAAGCAACAAGTTCCATTTTTCAAGTCTTTGGTATGACCCGGCATGGGATCGAACCCAGTACCTACCGCTTACGAGGCCGACGCTCTACCATTAGGCCACCGCAGTGCGGTCGAGAGAAATGAACAGTCAACTACCAAAGGCCTCACTCTTTAAATTCAATCACCCCAATTTTGGGGACAAAATTCTATGCAGTCATTCCAATTGAAATAATAATGTACCGGTAAAATAATAATGGATTATCTGCATGATTTTGCCAACTTCCTGTTCTCTGAATTTGAAAACCTTCTGAACTTGAACTTCCTGTGAGTGAATTATTAGAAGAGTCCCATTTACAAAAGTGCATCAGTCACAAAACTCCACACACATGCATTGTGCTTTGTGATGAATTACTTCTGATAATTGAAACAAATAATTATGAATATTGCTCTTGCAATTCTTACTATGATATTTAAATGTAAAAATTCAATTAAAGACTGAAAATGCCTTGGACACATTAGGTACAGACTTAATACAGAACATGTGAACGCAGATAAATTTGGAGGTAAAAAACAGATAATAAAAGTTTTACCAGTCCATTATGTGGGTATACATTTTGGTATTTCATCGAGGAATAAAAACATTTTGACAAGCCTTTATCTTCGACGAAATACCAGCCGGTATACCCATGCAAAGACTGAAAGAATGAATTTATGACATTGAAGAGTCATTTTCCTCTTCGGTTTAACATATCACCAATGTACCTGAAAGAAAGATCAACTTTCAATACCGTAAAAACATTGAGGGTTGGGCATGCAGCATTGACTCTTATTCATGTGGTTTGTGATCATGGTGATGAACAATGAACTGGATGAAATATTTCTTATCTTCATCCGCAAATATGCAATTTCCCTCACACAACTTGTCCCTGGCAGTACTCGCTATGCCTAACATGAACTTGCGCAGACAAATCCATCTGAAAATCTTTGTCTGCAGGTGTTGCACGCGCATCCTTGACTGCATTGGTATATGGGCAGGCGAGTCCCCAACCACATTGGTATACCAACTGTGGCCAACGGAGACTTGCAATGCAGTCTGATACACTGGGGCAAATAACCAATCAATATCCTACAATTTACTTTGAAATGTGACAAATTCAACGTTATCAAATAAAAAAAGTCTTGTATTAAGCTGAGAAGCTGTTGGAATCGTACCTGATCAAAAGAATAGTGGGCATCCTGGCTGTAGTCAAAGTTGTCTTGATATGGTCCGTTACCTCGACCCACTCCATGCCCATAGTCAAAGGAATGTGAATTCTCCTAAATTAATTAAGAAATTCATTCACAAACAGAAAATATGAGACGCACAAAACCAATCAACAAGAAGGCCGACATTCACTTCAGTCCCAGTCATTAAGCTAATCCTGAATAGTACGTTACAGATGAACCAGGAATTGGGGTTCACCTCACTGAATTTTGTCCATTTTCAGTCGTCTACTTTGGCGCTCGTCAAAAATCAATAGTGATCGCCAATACTTCATGACATCATCATATGCAATACAGTCAATTATTGACTTTTGACGAGCTGCGAAGTAGATGACTGATTAAAATGAACAAACTTCAGAAGAGAATGCACAGCGATGCAACACTGCATTGAAAATTCGATTTGCCATTTGGTGAGTAAAGGCAAAAATTGCAGAAAAGGCAAGCGAATATTTTTTTGACTCGCTGAGGAATGCAGTGTGTATTGTGCAAAAGGGTTATCTCCCATGTTATACTTATAGTGCCGGTCTGTTACCAATGCTAACCCCGACGTGGACTTGGCACAGAAAAGTTATCCAGTTAAAGTTTTTAACATGAGCTGATTGTTCTATCATCAGTAAAGCTATTTCTCTTCCTCCAAATCCTCTTTGAATGTGGTCTAAAACATGCAGGATCTTCAAACATGCTGCGAAAGAAAAGTGGACTCCAATCTGCAATAATATTCTAAGAGATGCCGATCGACTCTGTCAAAAAACTATGGACTAATTCCTATTTCGGATGGAGCGGACAGTTTTGGCAAGTAAATTTGATGATATTCTACGCATTACGGATGGCCGACATTTTACAGAGATCTCGCTATGAAAGTGCCCACTAGCGGAAGTTCTTTTTTTTGCTGCTACGCATGTCTGAGCTTCCTCCATTTCCTGCGTAATTTCAATCAACGGTCATAAAACTCACTAGCTGGCCTTTTAAACATGTTGAGTACCAATAATTTACTCGCTAATTTGCCAAAAGATGTTGATTTCTCCTTGTCATCTCAACATGCATGGTCTATTTTTTGTCGCTAATGGCGAGTAGGCGACGAAATATTCCGAGCACTGGTACACATAGTCTCCCACTGTACTGGAGCCAGAAGCTGTAACGAAACAGAACCACTTCTTGTCCTCACCTTGCTATCCCCCAATGGTCTTGGTAAATCCCAATTAGGGGGCGGGGCATTCCAGTTTCCAGCTCCCCATTGCCAGTTTCCTTGGGGCATCATTTGACTTGGAACCGGAGGAATGCCTGGCTGACTGTAAGGGCCACCTGCATGACAAAGATATAGAACATCAACTGGCGGCCTTAGGACTCGGTGCCCCGGGGGTGTCCCTCAGGAATAGTGGATGGGTTCAGTAAGTGTAACATTATATAAGCTCCCTGAATAAATGAGGGTATGGGGTCAGGTGAGGCTTAGTTTCGGAGATAGGGTGAGGCTTGGTGCCACGGGGGTGGGGACATTCTCCTGGGGGTAGTGGGTAGGTTCAATAATTGTAGCATGATGCGAGCTCCCGGAATATATAGGGTATGGGGTGAGGCTTAGTTCAGGAGACCTATGGTGAGGCAGAGTTATATGCTGTGGACGGCAAACAACGGGGACATGTTTGTTTTAATTTTTCTGAACAGGGAAATATATTGATTCCTATATCGCAGCTAAAGCTACGGACTTCATAAAATTTATTTCATCCTCCCTTTTTGAGCATTCTTCGCTGGTGTCTGGCCTCTTTGTGAGTTCCAAATAAAGCTATTCTAAATAAAAGCTCACTTGGAGGTTGCCCATTCTCGTTCTCCTCATCTGATATCTCCATTTGGTTCTCATCCAGGTGGATGGCCCGAGGGGCGGGGATGTGAGATGGGTGTTCCTCGGGGGGCGGTGGAGGCGGTGGGGCAGTATTGACAGGGCCATCTGGAATGACTGCCTCTCGTTGTTGAATCCACTGCTTTGCCAACTGGGCCCAATCAACTGAAAGCAGAAGCAATAAGTGACACATCTCAGGAATTTTATCACATAACACTTTGTTCTTGCAACGACAAAACAATGGCAGTAAGACATAATAATAAGGCAAAGACATATACCATGTTATTGCAATCAACAAAGTTTTGGTCAATAAATCATAAGAGCAAATCTTTGAGACTGGTCTGAACATGTTGAATGTTTATTGCTGATCAGCTCGACTTAGATGACCAGTATTTATACAATTAGGCGTAAAGCCACACCAATTTTAGTTTTTGTTTCATGGGCAGATTTTTTTTTTTTTTTTTTTAAGATAGAAAGCAATAATAAAATAAAAATAAAACTGGACTTTTGAAGTTCCTCCCCCATTAGTTCTGTGGGTAGATGAGTTTTCGCTCATCTGGTCTATTTTTATTTATACTATCGCCTCCCATCTTGAAAAAATAAAATAAAATCCACCCATGACAAAATAAATACAATTAGTGTGGCCTAATCCTTGAATGTAACCTGTCAAGACATTACCTTGATCATGTGGCACATCTTGGTATGCATTCTGTTGTAGTGGCCAGGCTTGCCACCCTGGGTTGGCCCACATAGTTACTCCGTTGCCTTAAAGTCACTCAGCATGCCATAAAGATTACTGGAATTTAGAAAGAAAGCAAAATGGACATGGGAGGATAAATGGTTCTAACTTAATGGTTCTACCAAATGGTCACCACATCTCATACATTTTTTTATGCTAAATTGTTATAAGAGGTTATATTTGACATTTTATCAAATGGTTGAAATGGATGAACTTAAAATCCTCATTCAAGTATCATGCCGACCATGATCTGTTGATCCATTATGATCAGTTGTATAATGAGCAATCATAGCGAATGTTCTAGGTGACATTTCCATTGTAACATCAACAGCGTCAAAAATTTACAATGTAATCCCTTTGTTGATGTCATGATGGTGCAGTCATCACAAATTGTTGTGCAATGTACATGTACTTCACAATATGACGTCCCACACAACTGACAAGTCGATATGATACAACATAATCAAACTTTGACGTCACGGATCAGAAGTTACATCTTCAATATGTTTTTCAGCACATAGATCTGTTTTATTGTGTTAAAAAATCCACTTTTATGTCATTTATTATGACAAAAAACATCAACTTCTTATTTACAATTTTTCTGTATCTGTGCATGCAAAGTATGCAGGAAGCAAGTATAATTGATAGTCTTTAACCATACAACAGAACCAAATAGGCAAACACCATTTAGGCTATTTTAGCAAACTTCTCTGAACAATTAATAATTTTAATGAAGGGGTTATTACTCCGTGAAAAAGGTTGAAAAGCGTGATCCATCCTTCTGTGGAATTGACAATAGGATTCAGTGGACTCTTTTTGAGACAACAGAGTTTAACTTTAGGCCTCGGCGTGGTAGATAAAGAAAAATAGGCTAGAATGCAACATTATAAATAATGGGTTATTGTCCTATCACCATAATCCCACGTTTCATTCTCAACCAACCCAGTCTGTCTGCCAATACAAAGGATTAATCACAAAATTTTGGATTAAATATCCAGGCCTCAATTTAAGCGGCGAACGAACGTTCAGTTCGCGTGTCATTCGCCATGTGTGTCAAACAGGAGAACGTTTTTCCGTTCGCGATCCTGGCTGCCGTTCTCAAACTGTAAAATTTGTTTGTTAATAAAGATTCATTTGTATAACTCACCATTTCTGAAATATCTTAGGGGAAATGAAATTTATTTTCACACAACTGGAATGGAATTTATTTTCACGCAGCTGGCTTATAAAAACTCCATCCGCCATCATTATTATAAAACAGGAAATCTAAGTGAAAGATACAACAGGCTCGCAGAAAACGGGTCCAGAGTTACGTCCCCTCATGCCTCATTTCTGCGTGTCTGTTGAATTTTCAACTTCGACTTCCTGTTCATGCTCGTCGCCCGATTGTGATGTAAATATTGGTTTAACTAATGATGTCGGATTCCCATGATACTGAAAGTCTCAAAACATTTGAAAAGTGGGATTTCATTAGTGATTTCAGTCATGATTTGGACGAAGACAAACAAATTTTAAATCTCAGATGCAACATCTGCAGTCAACATGTCCGCGAGATACGGGCCCAGGCCAAACTGAGAGGGATCAGTGGCACCTCTCTACAGTCCATACTGTCATATGTCGATGGTGTCAACTATCAGCCAGCATCAGTTTACAGGTCTAGTCATTATTTACAATTTTAATTGAGGTCTGGTGAGAAAATTAGTTTATTTAGTTAAGAGAATATATTTATAGAACTATTTTATGATTTTATTTTTGACATAACAGGGCCTGATCTAGACTTTTAGTTTGGGCACCCTTACCTGGCGCAGAGTGTGATAAGTTATAGTGAAATAGGCCGCGATGTGGGACTGTCGAAGCCCATGGAAGCTGTGGGAGTATTGAATGGTCTAAATACAGCCTGATAACTTAATATTTGGCAATAGTAATTGCATTAATATAGGTTTCAGCCTGTTCAGAGGGAATTTGCTAACAAGAATATTTTTTTTTTTTTTTTTTTTTTTCTTTTTTTTTTCTCATTTGGGCGCCCAAATTCATGGCGCCCAAACCCGTTCTAACGGGTTCAAAAACGGCCTGGATCAGGCCCTGCATAACAAATTTCCAATTTAACTGATTACCATTGTTATATTGTTCATGTTTTATTATGGTTTATAAATAATACAAATTATAAAAGTGATCTTTGCACTAACTGACCTCGTATATGTAAAAAGCTCGCGTGGTAACCTGTTTTTACTGATAGATTACCACTAAGCAGTTAATGGTAACCTGTTAATAGGTTATCATGAAGCCAGCTTAAATTGAGGCCTGATATCCCTATATTCGTGATTATTATGATCGCCAACACGTGACATGTGTCCAAAGTCATAAAGGCCGCCTAACTTTTTTTTACGCCCATCGCATCGGACAATATGATTTAATCGGAGCTTGATAGATGCCTGGAATGTGCTATTTTGTGGAGCTAAGCTGCAGTAATTCATTCAAACTGGTCAATAATCATGTCAATGTTTTATTGTACTTTGACAACTTTGAGGTCCGCAGGTCTCCCTCTGGAAACAAGATGGCCGTCTATGTGACTGTGATTCAGACCAGCAGATATCAACATATTAAAGGAGGACGTATTCCAGTCACATCATATTGGACTAGTTAGCAGGTCAGAGAAAATGCCTAACTGAGATATATATCCCAATTGGGATAAAATATCCCACTTTGTTATTTACACTTCCATATTTTCAAGCTGGCATATTTTGCTAGTTATTCTGTTTGTATAAAGACATACAACAATGGGGAGTGATGGGAAGTATAGCGCAACAACAACACGAAATTCAAAAATAATCACGTAATTGCAATATCACAGAGAATAATTTCGGCGAGCAAAATTATACAATCGCATTGGCAGTTTTGTGAAGTAGATTCTATCTTGTTCTTGTAGTTTAGATGCCGAAATTCGCCATTGCCGTTCAGTATGAAAATCGGTTGAAATATCCCAATTAGGATATATTTCAATATCCAAACTTGGATTTAATATCCCAAGTGGGACATATATCCCAGTCAGTCCTTCTCTCTGACCTGGTTAGTACACACAGTCCCTTTCAAAATTTGCATTTTTACCTCCGTCGATCAGACGGAGGTCTAGGAGCGCAACGTGAAATCTCCCGCCAAATAATTGTCATATGGGGAACCCACGACTCGTGTGATTTCCAATAGGGATTGCAATGGTTCCCGACGAAATTTTGAAAGTTTCTGGACACAAATGAATGCTTACGTCACAAAAGGTGTGTATCCTTTGCAGCGCTTCCACCGGGTCTCTTTATTCGAGGGTACTAAATTCGTGCGTGTACTTACAGCTTCGCGCTGGTACAGATGACCGGTATGCGAGGTGAAGACAAACCTGCGCTTTCATAAAAAGTAAATTTTCACGAAAGAAAAACTCGCATTCCAGATAGTATAATTGGAAACTTCCTCGAGAATCTCTGAATCGGCAAAAAGATAAAGGACGAGTGTCATTCACCAGGATGCGAGTCGGAAGTGAGAAGTCAAATTCAAAGTCAGAGGTCAAAAACGTAAAACTCCGAAGAACTCTCTCGGCTTTTTCTTTTCTTTTTTTTTTAGTTGGGGGGGTGAGGGTTGGGGAGATAGCGACTGAAAAAATATATCTTCCCATGCTTCAATCGTTATCTGTGAATCCGATCAACAACCTAGCCGGATAATCTGTCAAAAATTATCCGTCGTCTGGGTAAGGTTGAAGGGTCATCGGAAGCTCGAACTGTGATACAGGCAAAAACTGTTGTTGTTGTAGTCTGGAAAAATAACTCTGCCTCACGAGGCGCTCTCTCGGCTTTTTCTTTTCCTTTTGTTTGAAGATGGGGGGGGGGAGATAGCGACTGGAAATATATATCTTCCCATGATACTTCAATCGTGCGCTCATGAATTCCACGGAAAAGCGGACATTGCTAAACAGCCCTTTTTCGCATAAAATTCACTCCACATTCTGTCGTAGACCCTATATTAGCATGTTGTTTGTTCTATTCGCTTCCTATGATCCCCGGGAACAAGCCAATAATAGAGAAGATGTGTTTTAATAGCGAAATATTTTTCCCGCAATTTTTTAACATGAAGAACTCGGGAAATTCTAAATTGTCAAAGAAGAAAAATTGCACTTTACTGAAAACTATACTATTTTGAAACATCTGCAGAAAAGATATGCATGTGGCGGGAGCTGTATACCTTAGTAAAAATAAGAGGTCAGAGTTTTAATTTTCTAAGTAGAGGAGATAAATTCACTCTAGGAATATTTTTTTGAAGAAAATGTGTAATTAATAAAGCACTTTTACCGATAAGATTTAAAAAGCGCACTCGTGATTCCATCACGATTTTTTGTCGATTCCGTCACGGACTAGATTTAACCCCTGGGATGATCCAGTCGCGTTTTTCTCACGATGAAAAAAATCTTATCATCCTTGGGTACTACAGCGCTTCCACCGGGTCTCTTTATTCGAGGGTACTAAATTCGCGCGTGTATTTATAGCTTCGCGCTGGTACAGATGACCGGTATGCGAGGTAAAGACAAACCTGCGCTTTCATAAAAAGTAAATTTTCACGAAAGAAAAACTCGCATTCCAGATAGTATAATTGGAAACTTCCTCGAGAATCTCTGAATCGGCAAAAAGATAAAGGACGAGTGTCATTCACCAGGATGCGAGTCGGAAGTGAGAAGTCAAATTCAAAGTCAGAGGTCAAAAACGTAAAACTCCGAAGAACTCTCTCGGCTTTTTCTTTTCTTTTTTTTTAGTTGGGGGGGGTGAGGGTTGGGGAGATAGCGACTGAAAAAATATATCTTCCCATGCTTCAATCGTTATCTGTGAATCCGATCAACAACCTAGCCGGATAATCTGTCAAAAATTATCCGTCGTCTGGGTAAGGTTGAAGGGTCATCGGAAGCTCGAACTGTGATACAGGCAAAAACTGTTGCTGTTGTAGTCTGGAAAAATAACTCTGCCTCACGAGGCGCTCTCTCGGCTTTTTCTTTTCCTTTTGTTTGAAGATGGGGGGGGGGGGGATAGCGACTGGAAATATATATCTTCCCATGATACTTCAATCGTGCGCTCATGAATTCCACGGAAAAGCGGACATTGCTAAACAGCCCTTTTCGCATAAAATTCACTCCACATTCTGTCGTAGACCCTATATTAGCATGCTGTTTGTTCTATTCGCTTCCTATGATCCCCGGGAACAAGCCAATAATAGAGAAGATGTGTTTTAATAGCGAAATATTTTTCCCGCAATTTTTTAACATGAAGAACTCGGGAAATTCTAAATTGTCAAAGAAGAAAAATTGCACTTTACTGAAAACTATACTATTTTGAAACATCTGCAGAAAAGATATGCATGTGGCGGGAGCTGTATACCTTAGTAAAAATAAGAGGTCAGAGTTTTAATTTTCTAAGTAGAGGAGATAAATTCACTCTAGGAATATTTTTTTGAAGAAAATGTGTAATTAATAAAGCACTTTTACCGATAAGATTTAAAAAGCGCACTCGTGATTCCATCACGATTTTTTGTCGATTCCGTCACGGACTAGATTTAACCCCTGGGATGATCCAGTCGCGTTTTTCTCACGATGAAAAAAATCTTATCATCCTTGGGTACTACAGCGCTTCCACCGGGTCTCTTTATTCGAGGGTACTAAATTCGCGCGTGTATTTATAGCTTCGCGCTGGTACAGATGACCGGTATGCGAGGTAAAGACAAACCTGCGCTTTCATAAAAAGTAAATTTTCACGAAAGAAAAACTCGCATTCCAGATAGTATAATTGGAAACTTCCTCGAGAATCTCTGAATCGGCAAAAAGATAAAGGACGAGTGTCATTCACCAGGATGCGAGTCGGAAGTGAGAAGTCAAATTCAAAGTCAGAGGTCAAAAACGTAAAACTCCGAAGAACTCTCTCGGCTTTTTCTTTTCTTTTTTTTTTAGTTGGGGGGCGGGGGGTGAGGGTTGGGGAGATAGCGACTGAAAAAATATATCTTCCCATGCTTCAATCGTTATCTGTGAATCCGATCAACAACCTAGCCGGATAATCTGTCAAAAATTATCCGTCGTCTGGGTAAGGTTGAAGGGTCATCGGAAGCTCGAACTGTGATACAGGCAAAAACTGTTGCTGTTGTAGTCTGGAAAAATAACTCTGCCTCACGAGGCGCTCTCTCGGCTTTTTCTTTTCCTTTTGTTTGAAGAT
This sequence comes from Hanleya hanleyi, assembly GCA_036873755.1. Taxonomy (NCBI): domain Eukaryota; kingdom Metazoa; phylum Mollusca; class Polyplacophora; order Lepidopleurida; family Hanleyidae; genus Hanleya; species Hanleya hanleyi. The sequence goes on from JAVTVY010012922.1 coordinate 47,715, forward strand.
GGGAGGAGGGGGGGGGAGATAGCGACTGGAAATATATATCTTCCCATGATACTTCAATCGTGCGCTCATGAATTCCACGGAAAAGCGGACATTGCTAAACAGCCCTTTTTCGCATAAAATTCACTCCACATTCTGTCGTAGACCCTATATTAGCATGTTGTTTGTTCTATTCGCTTCCTATGATCCCCGGGAACAAGCCAATAATAGAGAAGATGTGTTTTAATAGCGAAATATTTTTGCCGCAATTTTTTAACATGAAGAACTCGGGAAATTCTAAATTGTCAAAGAAGAAAAATTGCACTTTACTGAAAACTATACTATTTTGAAACATCTGCAGAAAAGATATGCATGTGGCGGGAGCTGTATACCTTAGTAAAAATAAGAGGTCAGAGTTTTAATTTTCTAAGTAGAAGAGATAAATTCACTCTAGGAATATTTTTTTGAAGAAAATGTGTAATTAATAAAGCACTTTTACCGATAAGATTTAAAAAGCGCACTCGTGATTCCATCACGATTTTTTGTCGATTCCGTCACGGACTAGATTTAACCCCTGGGATGATCCAGTCGCGTTTTTCTCACGATGAAAAAAATCTTATCATCCTTGGGTACTGTATGTTAGAGATGTCATATAAGAATAGTCAGATTGAAACAGAGCAGCAAAAAAATAGACAAGCAACACTAGCCAAGAGTCATGTCCGTTTCAGGTGATTCCGTCACGAACATTTCGAAGCATGATTTACTGAAAATGCTGGATCATCTGTAGATTTTTCATGGATCCGTAAACAGATGTCATATAGAATAGCAAACTAAACTTGAAACTACATGGGTATGACCACGGAACTTCCGAGTACATGACTTTGAATAAAGAAAAAGTCTTCCCAACGGTGATTCCGTCACGGTGGAATTCATGATCTGTGAATCCGATCAACAACCTAGCCGGACAGTCTGTCAAAAATTATCCGTCGTCTGGGTAAGGTTGAAGGGTCATCGGAAGCTCGAACTGTGATACAGGCAAAAACTGTTGTTGTTGTAGTCTAGAAAAATAACTGGCATGCACTCTATGGAGAAGGGCCTCGTGAGGCACAAAGTGCAATTTTTGTTGTTGTTTATCTGCAAATCCGCTCAACTCGATGGGTATCTTTCACTTGTTCTCACAGTTCCCTGGCCTGTGTGATATTGGGTGGTCGAAGTCTACGTATAGTTTTTTTCAATAAATTATGGAAATTAATATAAACATATATACAGATATTTTTTTAAATAGATTTTTTTATAAATGTATTTCTCTTTCATCTTTGGCTCAATTAAAGTCATTCTCTAAAATGTGAAGCCGAGTTAAAACAGTTTTTAATTATCTACCAAACCCTGTCCTCTATGACATAGAATAAAAGAGAAGTTGGGAATAGAACCGCTCAACACAGTCATTTCTAAACATCAAGTTGTACATAAGTATTTTTACTTACTCTGTACAAGCTGAGGGCATTTTTGTGGCTTTTGAAAATTTTGAGATTTTTGCGAGTCTGTCCATATTTAACTAAGCGACGTCCAAGCGAGCTAATGTACGCGCGTTATATTCATATCAAGTATGGTGCGGCTTGTGTTCAATGAGGCTTGGAATGTTTATACAATTAATTTTCTTCTCACTGTTACACAATAAATATTTGCTGCGTGGAATCCAGTCATTTGTTCCATAGGGGCAATATTCTCATCAGCCATCACCATTCAATGTGAATGTGATACATGTACAAGTCCATGGTCATTGATACAGTAAGGTGAAGGCGAAGGTGACCTGTAACACCAGTATACAAAATTATACCGAGCGCATTAAATCCTCATCATATGATGTTGAGACAGATCAGAACGAAGTGTCGGTAAAATCAGGTGTGTTTTGAAGAGCATTCTCTCATCAATGATGATGCTATACTGTACACATACAAAATATGAAGTGTTGCTGTGTTGGGCCTATAGCACAAAATCACAAGCAAGTTGGTACAACTAGGCACACAGGGTCTAATTTCTGTCGCTAACGTGTTGATTTGGGTGAGGGGATCCTCTCATGGGGAGGTGTGGGTGGGATGGGGTCTAATGTCTCAAGCACTTTTCCAGGTTTTCCATCAATATACTCTATTCCATACCCCAATATTTCAAGCACGTCAAATCAAACAAAATTATTTGCTGGGAATGTGACTTTCACATCCCTGTCTGGACATGCTAGTGAGGAACCCTCAATCCCAGATTAATTACCATTGATGAAGCTAACGTCCAACAAATGCAAAATTGAGCTTGGCATCCGGCCGTATGTTATTCAGTGATGTATTACGCTACGGACCCTGTTGCCTCGACGGAGGTCTTTGCGCTCATCCAGCGCTTGTTAACTTTTAGTCAGTCTTTTTTCCACGTTTTCTTGAAAAATAAATCATATGCGAGGGCCGAGCTATGAAACTATAGTAGTGTCTGTCAACAAAGTTAGAATAACGCGATTGTGATATTTAACCTGAAACATAGATCTGCACTTGCAAAATGATGAATATTCTGCTCAGGTTATACTGTAGTACGGAACAATACCCACTGCCAATTTCAAAACCTGAGTCTAGTTGAATTTCTTTCAGAATAAAGCTGTACTGAATAGTATGAAGTACCCAGTTTGAGTCCTCGTGGTGAAGATGATGGTGTTGTTGTTGTTGTTGCTGTATCAGTGTACGGTGTTGTTGTTGTTGCAAATTTATGGCTTTTATCAGCATTCTTATACCTGTAATCGCTACTTAATCAATTCAATCCAACTTGATGTACAAGCAATACTTACAAGTTTACATGCAAATTAAGTTAGACAAATACAGTCTCAAGATTATCGTGCGATTTAGTGCGTGATCCAGCGATGTGTCTTCTCACTTTCGTCAAAGCGCTAAACACTAATTTATGGCAATAGGGATCCAGCGATAACTCAATTGAAATACCCCTCGAGCTAAGCTCTTTTGTCTGGTGAGGTACGAACATCAGAAACCAACAATCTGCTCTAATTAGCGCATGTCCGATTGTCACGCATGTTGAGACGCGTCTCAAGCAGTGTAAGCAGTTTGGGAAGATTGACACACGGTGGAGACACAACTTCGCCAGATCTGAAAATTGTGGTTTATCCAAGTTTTCGCCTTCCAGAGAACAATTAATCTTGAAGATACCATCTTCGGAAATTAGTTATTTATTTGATAAGCTGAAACTGTCCGGTTTTCCGTTTTTTTTTACACGACAGATCAGACTGTGACGGACTGCATGAATTTGTAAATCTCAATCGACAGTCGACTTTTGAAGTTTTTGTTCTGAGAAAATTCTGAAATGACTGAGATATGAATTGAGTCGAAGAACAACATTTGCCAAGATGTCAAGGAACTTTCTTTTTCAATGCGCTAAACACTTCACTACACAGAGATGTGTTTCCCTGAGAGTATATTTCGTTAGATCTTTATATTCTGGAAGAATCTGGTCTGATACAGGAGTCTCAAATCATCCTACATCACAGGTTCATGCCAGCAGACTTTTCACAACCAACCAAGCAAACAGGTGCATAATATTAAATTTCTTTAGTAATGGTGAACCGATTAGTTAAAAGATTGTCAACTAAGTTGTGGGTTGCATTTGTAAGGTACAGACCTCTGCATTTAATTTTGACTTTGCAATGGTTTTACTCGATTCACTAGAGTCAGTTAAAGGTGAACTGCAAAGCTTTTAATTTTATCTAAATTGTTGCTTATGTAAGACCTGGAAAAGTCTGGTCTGAGCCGACTGTCTTACGGTAAGGGTGGACTCGGTGTTCTTTATGGATTCTGAATCATCGATACCCCAAACCCCAATGAAAAACACAAACAACCGAAATGTAAGTGTATATTGAAAGCAAACTTGATTTATTGACTGTGATCTTTGACCTGTTAAAACAATGTGTGGTCACTTCAAAATTCAAAGACCAAAGTGTCAATAAATCAAGTTTGCTTTCAATATACACTTACATTTCGGTTGTTTGTGTTTTTCATTGGGGTTTGGGGTATCGATGATTCAGAATCCATAAAGAACACCGAGTCCACCCTTACCGTAAGACAGTCGGCTCAGACCAGACTTTTCCAGGTCTTACATTTGGCGCCCGAAATGGGACCAGTGTTCTAGGGTGCATCGATACCCAACCCAGTCAGATTATTTGATGTCGCTGTGCAAATAATCCCCATGAATCAATCCGAGTTGTAGAAGCGGCGATATCGATTGCCTCTTTCATTCCCAAAACCGTTCATACCATCCATACTACCTTGTCTATCCTGTCTCTGATAGCTGGAATAATTCCGATATGGCCTCTGGTGATATGTCTCCCCAGAAATGTGGGTCCCTCTTAATTTCAAAGGGGTTTGACCCTCTTAGGTCCATCGCATTGGAGGGTTATCCTATCAGCTGGGAGCAGGTTGAGTTGAAGGAGTATTTGGAGGAATCAGTTGGTGATGTCAGCAAGATAGCACTCGTGCTTACTGATCCGCCACGGTTTTTGGTGGAATTCGTGGAAGAGGCGGCGATAAGAGACCTGGGTGCTCAACTCGATGTGGGCCATGGTAAGTCTTGCCGAGTGATCAAAGCGTATGCTACCGTTCCTCAGTATTCCGACAATTCAGAGGTTGGGGCCTTGCGTCAGGAAATGACGCAGATGAAGGACCAACTCGTTCAAAGGTCGAGGGCTGAGGAAAGATTGTTCACTTTGATTGAGGCATTGACTCGTACCGTTAACAGGTTGGGAACAACAACATCAGCCAGCAATAACACCGCCAAGGTCAGTCAGGGAGTCGCAGCTTCAGCTGAACAAGAACCGACATCAGGGGAGAGAAGTACCAGTCAGAGTTCCATCACCATTCCCTTGCAGGATACAGATGTAGAGCGGCAAATTAATGTGCGGGTGGAGCATACACTCACCGGAGGCAACAACAGCAGCACATTCTACCGAATTAAGCCATTCTCTGGTACAACACCGCTCAAACCAGGCGAAGGCACCTTTGACGAGTGGTGCACTCAAATCCGTCTGGTACTGGAGGATGATGCCCTGACAGCAAGGGGAAAGAGACAGAGGCTATTAGCTAGCCTGCATTCACCAGCCCTCGAAATAGCCCGAGGCTTAGGAGAGGGACTTTCATCGACAGAGATATTTGAGGGTCTCCGAAAGTTCTACCAAAGCTCGGCTAATGGAGTTCGTTTGCTTCAGCAATTCTTCCTCATGAACCAGAATTCTGGAGAAAAACCATCGGAGTTTCTTGTGAGACTCCAGCTGAAACTGGATGAGATAGTGGAGAAGGGACGACTTCAAAGAGACCAAGTCGATGAGACCCGACTCACCCATTCAGATCGAGCTGCTTGGATGATCGTCTCTCCAATCTACTGCACATAAAGTATAGCAGTTGCCAGCAATTCCCCTCATTCTCCGATTTGATGGTGGAAGTGAAACGGGTAGCGGACGACCACAAGACGGCGAAAAAGGTGAGAAGCCAGGCTCACATTGCCTCCACCCAGGATGAGGGCCCACACCTGGAAGAGTTGCAGGAGCAGATTCAGAACCTGCAACAACAACTACAGCAACAGCTCCACTCTGTTAACCAGAGAGTAGACTCATGGTCTACAGGGACAAATCTGAGTCATAGTAATGACCAAAGTTCAGGTAATATGGCCAGTGGGATGGAGCCGCCAATTGCCTCAGACCAGGTGTGGCAGGGTCAAAGGAGAGGACGGGGTAACAAACGACGCGTTTGTTATAATTGTGGATCGTACGATCATGTCAGCCCACGGTGTACCAATCCTAAGAACCCTAACTTGGTCTGGGAGCGAATCAATGCCCGTGCCAACCGAAGATCTCAGGAGTCGCCCTCTGAGGATTTAAACGCCCAGAGGTCTCTGTCAAATTAGGGGGACAATCAGAGACCTCAACTGCCAGTCCCAATGCATTTGGTGAAGATGACACATCACCACATAGCCATATTCCACAGGTCGGAATCGGTGCCGCCATTAAGCTGCGCAATAACTGTTGTGTTGACATCCCTGCAGGGGAATCAATGGGGCTTGGGGTATCGATGATTCAGAATCCATAAAGAACACCGAGTCCACCCTTACCGTAAGACAGTCGGCTCAGACCAGACTTTTCCAGGTCTTACACTTATATACATCTTGTCTTATGTGACATAACTTTTATATGTTTTTGGGGCAAATATAGTTTGCAAAATTGTACTAATAACAATATTTAAGTTATCCTGTCATAAATCCATCTTGAAAACTTGTCTCGCTTGTCTCTCTTGTTTTGTAGAACGTTATGACGTTATAGTGGCCCCCGTCATTCAAGTTTTATTCAAATGTGACGTCATACTACGTCGGATGAATGAACGAGGACCACTATAACGTCATGAGGTTCCAAAAACAACGGGAGGCAAGCGATGACGTTTTTAAAAGTTCTGGCTGTCGGTATAAGTTTTGACTTCTCATATACCCAAAATAAAACAATAACCCACAGAACTATTACCACACATAATTGTAACAACTATAGAAGTTCTTGTTTTATGACATTTTAACAGAACATTGGAAAGCTTTTCAGTTCACCTTTAAGATCATCGCCAGAATGAGCTACTGTAGATTCTTCCCGCTACAATAGCCACAAGGAGCTTTGCTCATGTTCCTGGAAGGAGCTATACCAGTGGTAAAAACAGCATTGAAGAGCAAGTTGATGTCGGTGCATAAAATGATCAACAAGGGTGAATGTTAAACAATAATGTTCTTGCCTAACAATAAAAACTACTGACTGGTACTGAAACCTTTGGATTTCTTAAAATATTTTGCATACTGTGAAATATCTTTTCCACCTTCATGACCATGATGACTGTGAATGAGTCTAGTCTGGAATTATGGAGGTGGTGAATATGCAAGACTTTTGGTGCCAGTTCTAGAGTGTGATGTGTGGTCAGTGTCAAAATCGCCCATGTGAAACGAAATATACACTGGCATAAACTCGCCATTCAGTATTGATTTTTTCACTGATATATCCCCTTCCAACTGCATCAGCATTGCTAAATTGGGGGGGCTACAGTAGCTAGGCTCAATTATCTGCCAAGAATAGACTTTGCAGATATAAATACCACATGTTGATTCTGTCTAAAAAATTCATTTTCATCGACAGGTTGTTCCAGAAGGCACAAGATGAGGACCGTCCCAAAGGTGACAGTACTGTTGATGAGGAGGAAATTAACAGATTTTCAGCCCTGGCTAGTATTTGGTGGAAGGAAAGTGGAGAATTTGAGGCTTTGCATACATTGAATGT